>OX451345.1:5998930-6250637 GCA_949629155.1 Myopa testacea | reverse complement strand
TTGTTTTAAACAACAACGAATCAACACAATCGTTAAATGAATGAAACGAGTTAAAAAACCGTGAGATTAACAAAGAATGCACTCGGATAACTAAGAGAGAGAGAGAGCGAGAGGGAGAGAGAGAGATGGTGATATAAAAGACAGGCGAAATGACATGTTTGTGTGTGAACGAGATGGAAAAACGATGGTGGCGATGTTCGTCGCTTCTCGAAGGCGGTACGCATGCAAGAATGCAACCCGAATCGCACTCACATTGAAAGAGCAGGAGGCCCTGAAAAGCGGTGCGATGGAGGGTGGAACCGGGAAGGGTTGGCTGTGTGGGAGGTGGCTGGTGGCTGGTGTCTGGTGGCGATGCGACACGCACCAGTGAGTAAACGAATGACAGCGAAGGTGAGTGAAGAACAACGAGAAACTACAAAACAATACAAGCAAGTGTGGGTGACTATGTGTGTGTGTGTATGTGTGTGTGTGAGAATGTGTATAAGTGTGTGTGTGTAAGAAGGGTGCAATTTCGAAATCGTGGCCAAACCAATTTAGCCAAAACAACAACAATTCTGCTGCATACTAATCAAATACAACAACAACAACAACAAGAAACAACAAAAACAGCAAGCAAAAATCATCATGCAACAAATGACCGTAATTAAACGTATTTCAGCAGCAACAACAACAACAACAATGACAAGAACAACAAAACCAATAAAAGCTTAATCGTGTTTCAGGGTTTTTAATTCATTCGAATTAAGTTCCAGTTAAAAGAGCAAAACGAGAAAACAAAATAAATACCACGTCTACAAAAAAAAAGAAAAAAAACCCCCTACTAAACCCGGTTGTCTTGAAGAGTTGACTTTTAAAAGAGCTTTTAAATGCAGAAAAGTCGGCAACACTTTTGAAAACTATTTAACAATTGTTATTAGTAATAATTTAATTAATTAATAATAATTTAAAACTTTTTAAATATTTTGTAAAAGCTTTTAAGCTTTACAAGTTACTATATCAGTTAAAAAACACTACACTTTGCTAGAAAGCTTAAAGCTCTTGATGGAACTCTCTGTTGTTGAATTCAAAAATGTAAAGCTTTCGAACGCTTGATTTCCTAAAAGAAAAAAAGTTATTTTCATTGCTTGATCAAAGAAAAGGAAAAAATCACGTAAAGCTTTTTGAAAGCTGTTTTTAAAATAAACCCATAAGATTTCCCTGTTGGGTTTCAAAGGCAGGGAGGGACTCCGACGCCCACATCCACTAACAACATTTAACAATCACTTGCCACATCACCATCGACTCGTCCATCAATCAACCCCGTCGGCACGCACCATCGTGGTGCTTATAGGGTGAACCTCACCCTCACCCTCTCTCTCTCATCACCACCACTCACCGTCTCTCTCTCTCTCTTGCCACTCTGTCCATCTTTCGCTCCCTTGCATCTTAAGTTACACTCACTATTTTTCTTTTTGTTTTCTGCTTTTTTGCTCTCTTTCTTCCGCCCACAAAATTGTAGCTGCACGCATCACAAAGAGACGCTCAATCGTTTGGCGAATACCGCTCGCCACGCCTCCCACCCTACCCACGGGCTACTGCTGCTTAAATCCCAGAGGGGGAAAACCCACAACAACAAAAACAACAACGCTGAACGAAACCGTATGAACGCCCTTTTGTGCCACCGACGGCGGATGGTTGCCGGTGGCCGGAGGTGGGGGGGAGTGTGGTGCCTGTGGCGGTGATCTCACACGTCCCGTCGCGTCGCGTCACGCCACAAAACACACCACACACTACACGACACAACACTGCTCCACGCCACGCCATGGATAGCGTTGCCACATCCCATTTCTCACGCGTTTCTTTTAAATTTTAATTACAAAATTAAAAAGCAACCAAGAAAAATAAATCAATGGAAACATAAAAGCACAAAAAAGGAGAAAGGAAAACAAAAAACAAACAAAAATCAAAGAGAAATGTTGGATGTTGTTCTTGTTGTTGTGTGGGAAGAAGGATGGATGGATGGATACTGATCGCTGCATGGAATGGAGAAAACTGAACGATTAAAAAATATAAATCAGTGTATGGAAAAAAGGAAGGAAACACTAGGAAAAGTAAGAAGAAGAAGAAACTAAGAAAAACTAAGAAAAAGACGAGCAAAGCTTCATCATCAACAACACGCTTCTTCATCTATTTAATGATGGAAAGCTTTTAAAAAGCTTAAAATAATAACATGTTCGCTGAAAAATTAACGAAAAAAACATAGAAAAAACACAGAAAAAACACTTTTCTCAAAAAAATTCTTAGAACATAAACAGATGTATTTTTCCTTCATTGAGAGACCTGAAAAATTATGCTCCTTTCAACAAAAATATCGTGTATTTCATGACCATATTCAAATTTAACAGTGCAACTTTTCTAAAACAAAAACATTTTTCAAGACCTTCTTCAGCACCTTTTTCGAGAACATCTTCGACGCCTTCTTCAAGACTTCCTCCAAGACTTGCTGCAGGACCATCTTAAAGACCATCACACTGACTTCTAGAGGGCCTTCTTCGCGATCACCTTGGAGACCTTTCATCAGCATTTCGAAGACCTTCTTTAGGACCCTTTCTAAGGTTATCTTCGAGTTTAAGACCATCTTCGAGATCTGTTTCAATCCCATATCTGAAACCTCCTTAAATACCTTCTCCAGGACCATTTCCAAGACCTTCAAAGGTCTTGATCTACAAGATCATCTTCAAAACCATCGTCAAGACCTTCTTCGGGTCCTTTTTACAGATTTTTTTGTGGAACTTTTGTTCCACGATGTGGAACTTTTGTTACGATGCTGTTCGTAATCGAGTATTGGCCATTAACTTTTGGTATCCTCTCCGTTACTCGCTCTCTCTCTCTCTCTCTGTCTATCTCTCTCCCTCGCTCTCTCTCTCTCTCCATCACTTGTATTACCATCTTTTTTTTTACACTTAAAGTATGTAAATTTTAATGCATTCTATCTTTGAAACGTTACGTTTGAAATGAAAAACAGTTAACAGAACGAAGGGAAAAAGAGAATAGATTAGAAATTTTTTGTTGTTAGCATTGTTGTTGCTTCTGCTTGTGCTGTTTTCCGTATGGACATGTTTGTTGTCATTAACAATATTAACCTTGATATTTAACGCTAAAAAGCAAGCAACTTTAATTTATCAAGCTTACGATTTAACGTTGTACAAAGCAAAAGCTTTTCTATATACATACGTATGCACATATGTATGTATGTATGTGTGTATGTACATATGTATGTATGCATGTTTGTATGTCTGTCTAACGTCTGTTTTGTGGTCGGTCGGTCGTCGTTTGTTTGTTTCTTGTGTGGTGTTTGAGGTGTGGTGCGGTTGCTGTTGTTTGTGCCGTCGTTGTTTTTGGATTTCATTATTAATCATCCGTGTTTGGTTTTTTTTCTTGTTTTGTTCTTTTCATGATGTTTTGATTTCTTTCAAATGTTTTGCTTAACTTTTCAAGACCATATTCTAGAGTTCCGATACGAGACCATAATCGAGAACTTCTACAAGATCTTCTCGAAGTCACTCTTAAAAGCTTTACACTGGACCATCTTCAGAACCACCTTCACGATAATGAGCAACACTGTAATCATTCACGTTGCGTGTTGTTTTTGTTGCTGGTTTAAAACATCTCCTTATTTAAGTGAGTTACTCCACCGTCCCCGCCCTCACCGGCACATAAAAACGGTACTCTTCAACGGTGGATGCAATAGAAATTAACGCTTAAATTAAAACTTAATAAACTTCATTTGTACGTGAGGAAGAACGCGTAAATAAACTGTAAATAAAAAAAAAAATACGGATAAAAAAAAACAAAAATAAAAAACAAAAAAAAGGAACACACACACACACAGTGACAGTAACTAACGTCATTTAAGCCATTTAATGCGGCGACGATGGAGAACTTTTATTGATTGAATAACGCAGCAGCAGCAGCAGAAGAAGAAGAAGCAGCAGAAGCCAGCTAAAACAGCTACAACAACAGGGAGAGAACAACAAAGTATAAAGAGAAAAAAACAACAAACGTTTTTTAAAGTAGAAAGAAAAAAAGCACATGTGCAAAAAAAGCACAAAAATGCAGTGCTAAGTAGAAGAAGAAGAAGAACACGACGACGATGAGAACGAACGATGATGATGTCGTCGACGTCAAGAAAACAGATGAGAAGATGGAGACAAGGAAGAAGAAGAAGAACACGACTGAGCAGAAGAAGAGGAAGCAGTGCATAAAAACGTAATAAATTACGTAGTTATGCAATTTATGCGCAGCGTGACAAATCAATTTGGTTGTTGTTGTTGTTGTTGTCCCCACCACTTAATTGATCGTTGTTGTTGTTGCTGTTGTTATTGTTGTTGTTGTTATTGCAATGACATTGAGTTTGTGAGTGCGTTTGTGTGTATTTAACTCTGTGACTAAAACACACCGCAGCAAACGGAGAACCGTTATCGGGTACATACTCGTAGTTTGTAAAGCAACAAGAACACAATACGAACAACAACAGCAACAACAACAACAACATCAATTAAAATGTGTTCTCACACTTGAGTGAAAAATACGCGTAAAATACGTTAAAAAAACTGCAGGAACGACAACAAAACGTAACACGTAATTATTGTGTATGTGCGAGTATAGCAACAACACGAAGAGCAGCAACAATAAAACACAACAACAACAACAACGATTAACAACAACACAAACAGAACGCATGTGGTTATAATTTAATGTCACGTTACGTTATTCATTCACATTTCGTGGTGACGAAAGCGAGAAGAAGTTTTTTCAGATTGCATTCGTTTGTTTTAGTTTGTTTGTTGTTTATCTTTGTTGTTGTTGTTTATTTTTCTTGTTGTTGATGTTGTTGTTGTTATTCTTGTTGTTTTAACTTCCACTCCGTGAAATTAACATTGACACACTGGAAAACAAATTAAATTCATTTTAAATCAATTTTAACGATCATTTAAACTCATTCCAAGGAAAGTAAAAAAGTATTTTTATTTAAAAAATATTATAATAAAAATATAATAATAGTAAAAAACCGCAACACGAAAAAATAACAAACATGAGAAAATAAAAAAACGGAGAGAGAAGAAACACGACACACACGAAAGAGCGAATGTTTGATTCTACAAGTACAACAACAATGAGAATGGCATTAATAACAATAAGAAAAAACAACAACAACAACAACAACAGTCATCACAACAGCATCCAAACAGAATCTGTTTTGATTCAAGGCCACGACTTCGACGATCGCAACCACGATAGAACGATAACAAGGAAACAAGTCGTCGTCGTCGTTGTTGTTGTTGTCGTTGTCGCCGTGGGTGATGAGAGAAGGTACACACGATGGCCGAAGGGAGAGGCAGGGAGCGGTGATGGGTTGCCGATGCTGTTGGCACGAGAGGAAAGGTGAAAGGTTCGTGAAGTGACGAAGCAAAAGCTTTTTTCTCTTCATTTACTGATCACTGACGATGTAATGATTGAACCCATTAGAGAAGGATGTTGGAAAAGGGGGGGCGGGGGGGGGATGGGGAGGGGGAGGGGGAAACAAGCGTGAGGTGATTGTTGAGATTTGAACAATCGTATAAACAGACGAATATATTAACTAAACGAAACCACAAAAAATGCCAACGATGCGGATATGATTCAATAGACGATAATCACGATGATAATCATGTTGCTTGATTATGATAATAATCACAGTGCTAGTGATGGCAATATTAATAATGATTATAATCGTGATCTTGTCCAATGATCATAACTGATGTTGATTCTATTGACTACGATCATAAAGATGACTATGATAAATGATGATATTTAATAACATAATCACGTTAATAAAGATGATTATGGCGAAGATGAGACTTATGTTGATGACAGTAATGATCTTGTTCACTTTGTCGATGACGATCATAATGATGACGGTGATTAAGATCATTACGTTCATAGTGGTGATGGTGAAGATGATAATGATGACAATGATCTTGATAACGTAAATTATTATAATGATAATGATAATGATTATGATCATCTGATCTTATTAATTGTGATGGATGAATATACGAGTATCATTGGATCATCAAAAAACATCACTGAATCATGATATACAGTTCAAGCGGATGCAACTGCGACTCCAACAACAACAACAACAACAAAAACAAGAGACAAAGCAACACGTTGTAGTTTAGTTATTCTTTTATTTTAATTTTCGTGAATTTTGCAACGCATGTAATTTTTTTTTCCTTTTTAATTTCTACAGTTGCTGCTTCCTACACATCATCATCAGCATCATCATCATCAGCATCAGCATCATCATCACCTTCTCTATTTTTCTTTCTTTTTTTGCGTCTTCTACAACAAACAAAAACAACATCGCGAAGATCAATCGATTGGCTTCGCCGAAGTATCGATTCCGATCCGAGTGGCGTATCTTTAAAAATAGTTTTTGAAGGTTTTCGCAACTCATTAAAAATTCATTTCGACTTAACTCATTCCTCTTTTTTTCTAGTTTTCGCTGGTTTTTTTCAACGCAAATTTTAATTAGTGTGAAGATCATGCTATCATCACGTTGTTATTGTAAGATGCGTTGTTGTTGTTGTTGTTGCTGCTGTAGTGGTTCCCCGTTCGCTGCTGTACACTCGGTCGTTATGCCATACAAAAAAAGTGCAAAAAATTAAAAAATTCTCTTCGATTTGTTTTAAGTTTTTCTACGTTGATGCTTCGTTGTGCCACAGATCAATCGTTATGGATGAATACAAGCGGGAGTTCATGAGGGTGGATGGGGTTGACGAGGGGTTGATGAGCAGCATGTTTTGTTTCATTTGATTGACAGCCGCTTCTCACTCAACCCTGAGATCTCGGAAAAGATTTCGAAAATACGTTTTTTGAAGTACTCGTACACGAATTCTATTCTATTTGCACACATTTTTGACATGAAATCTAAATAAAAAAATATATTTTCGAAATTTCGCAAACATTTTGCACAATGAACAGTTTGATGTGTTTCCAAAAATGTGTTTATTATACATAAATATAATAAACGTTCATTCAGTTACTGAGTCTTTCAGTAAGTCTTTTACTCCATTAGTAAATCTTGGTTTAATTTCATTTCTGTTTGAAATGCGTTTTCCGATAAATTGCCAAATTAGAAGATTTTTAGTGAGTGTTTCTCTCAGCTTCATTTAAGAGTTATTTTTAACTTATTTAGTTATTCAATCATTCAGCTGTTTTGCTCTTCATGCATTCATTCATTCTTTCAACCACTCACTCAGTCATTCAGAGAGTCACAATCGATCTCACACAAAACGTTGCTGGCCTTGAAGCTGACGGAAGTTCGATTTTTTGCACACCGACCGAAGTTTGCACAACCAACAGCTACACTTACAGAAGTGCGACATACAGACAGACAGTAGATAGATAGACAAACATACCGCTGTACCAACATGTACAGAATAACAGGGTATACAGATGTGTAGTATATGGAATACATTCGAGATCCGATCTCTGGTTGTGGTTGACTTATAAACGAACTGCAAGATCAGTTGATCATCCATATGATCAGCAACATGATCATCAATCAATAGGATCTTCAGTATTATCATCATAAACATCAACCTAATCATAAACATGATCATCACAAGGATCATGATCCTACATAAACATCATATTCACTCCATGATTTCCACCGATCTTGTCAATTTATGGAAAAATCATTCAAAGTTTTCAATGAAGAAACTTATTCCTTGGATTGGAATTAAATTAAAGACTCACCTTAAACTAAAACACTCGCCAGTCGGGCGTCACCCGTCCAGCAATCCATTAAATAGTTATTTTTGCGGGCCGTTTTGCCGACGACAGCTTTTTTTCGATACGAATTTTGCTTGTGGTGGTGGTTGGAGTCCGTTCGTATCCAGGACACACACACAGGCACACATTCACCACGCGTCCTGTCCTGCACTCGAATAACGGAACAACTGAATAACGGAACAACGAATGAAAAAACGTTCGGATTACGAAAAAATTACTCAAAACTCGATCAAAATTTCTTTATTGTTAATTTAATTAATTAATTTTTTGCTTTGATTTGAGTTATTTGAAAACTTGTGGTTGTTGGTGGGTGTGGAGAGGGTGGCGGGTGGTGTGAGGAGTGGCGAGGGGGATGTTAAGAATAATTTGACTAAAATTGATAAAAGTTTTTCAAAAGATTTCCTTCTATCAAATGTTGAATTTTGTTTAGTTTTGTTTGCGCGCCCGAATTTTTGTTGGATTTTTAGTTGTAATTTTATTGAAAATATTTGCTGAAAAATGTTTGTTTTCTTTGAACTTTTCGACTTTCTGTTTGCTTGAATTATAATTATAATTATTTGGTCCAAAGTGAGTGAGTTAAAGCCAGGATATTCTTCTTTTGCTTGTTGTTGTGTCAACGATTTTTTGTCTTGATGAAAATTTCTGAAATGAAAAGAAAAATAAAACATTTAAAATAAAGTTTAAGTTCCTGAGATATTTGCACACATTTCTAAATTTTTATTATTTATTTTTATTATAATGTTTTATAATAAAGTTTAAAACTTAAAAATACCAATAAAACTTTGTCACATTTAAATAGTGCCAAGGATCAGAAGTGGTAGTTTTTTAGGTCGTTTAAAGTAAATTAATCTGAGTTGCAACTCCTTGGCTTCTTTTAGCCCAAATTATTGTATGTTTATTTGTGACGAGGATGATGATTATGATGCTTATTATGTTATTTAAGCAGCGGTATCAAAAACGACAACAAACAATTCGACAACTTTGTAAACTTGTCATAAACTTAGCAAAAGTTTTGACACATTTTAATATGTTTTTTATGAATAACTTATTCTTCATTCTTGTCACAAGCGACGTGGAAAGAGTATGTGACATGCTTGTAGCTGAATATAAATCTTTATTAAATCACCATCAAGGATGCTTTCATTATCATAATCATAATTTTCACCGTTATCATTTGAATCATTAGATTCTATCTTATTAAAATGTATCACCTATCATCTTTCATCCTTCATCACGTGTTGTTCATCATACATCGTTCATACATAATACATCATTCATAGTCTACCATTCATCATTCATCACTAACATTTCATCGATCATCACGTTTTCATCTCGCGTCGTTCATCACTCGTCGTTTATCACTCATCGTTAATAACTCATGATACCTCATTCATCGTCTATCCTTCATAGTTTATCATTTATCACTCCACACCGCCTACCGTCTATGAGTCTCGTCCTTTGTCATGATCATTATGAAACAAAAATATAGTTACAATAACAACAACAACAACTTCGCGGCAAACAAAAAACTTACTCATTCGTGACTTTGAAAGCGATTTCAATGTTTCTGGGGCAACAACACAGCATAAAAATCGTGCATTTCGAGAGGCGAAAAAACAACCCCCAACATAAATGCAGTACCACCCTATACTCGCCACTCAATCTTACCCCCTCCCGCCTACATTCGCCCGGGGAAAGTTTCGCCGACAAACATCTCGTTGAGGTGCTGAAAACTTTCACTATTTTAATTATGAGGAGCTTTTATTGAAGACGCTTGTGACTCAAATACATATATGTATGTACATACTATATACATATGTATGTCTGTATGTCTGTCTCTGGTTATCCGAATGTCTGGAAAACGGTCTGGATATCTGAGTCTATCTCTCTCGCTCTCTTTCTGTATCTGTCTCTCTGTCTTCCTTGATGTCTGTCGGGTGCTGTTTATCTTCTTATATTCTATCATACAAACATTTGAATATTTTTCTCTTTATTCTTCTTCTTCTTATTATTGCTCTTCTTCTTGTTCTTGACTGCTTCATAAAACAGTTTGTTTGAAAGGTGAAACAATAATTTTTCTGCTTCGTCTTCTTCTAGTTTTTGTTTTTGTGGTTGCTGTTGTTTATAATCGACTTGTTTAAGCTTTTAAAAAGTATTTCTTGGCTGTTTAACTTCGAATTCTTGATCCGAGAAGTTTTCAAAGCCATCACAAGATATGTTTTAATCACAGCGTCTTTGATTTAATTCGATTTAGGGAATAACTTTTCAAGCTTTACGACTTTTGATGATACATTGATGAAACGATGGAGAATAAAAGACTTTAATGAAAGGAATGAATGGGAAAATGTATGAAAATTGAAAGGGTTGAACTGGTTCCCTGAGAGTTTAGGAAACATTTTTAAAACGGTAAAATGAACGGGATAAATCAGCATCATCAATGAAAAAACGAAGGATGAGGTAATCCTTAAAAAAAATTAATTTACCTCCCACAAAATTACAGATTTCTTTTAAACACATGAAAAAACATTTGAAAATTTCAACATTTGTGTTAGAAATGAAAAACAGACAAATATCACAGTATGTCTGTTTGTCTGTCAAAGAAACGTCAAACAAACTTTGGGTAAGCTACAAAACAACAACAACAACAACAGCAATAGTATTGAAGCTAAGAAAAGAATGCAGAACTGATGGTTGTTGAAACCACAGGTGATTATGACAGTAACAGAAACAACAATAACAGGGAGCAGCGTGATATAGAAAACAGCTGTGCAAAAAATATGTAGCGATACACGGACACAGAGTTATTCAGGCACACAGATGCTTTAGTAACCCACACAAGCAGACAGACAATCACACAGACAGTCACACAGATAGTCAGACAGACAGTGACGCCGACACAAGGCAAAGATAAGGAAATATATGCCTTGAAAGAAAGAATAAATTTAAAGAATGACAGACAAAAGTACGTCAGAGACTCGGTCCGCTGCTGGGAGGGTAGCAGAGGGGTCACCGCGTGTCGCTTTTTGAAAGACAAGCAGACTAATCGGCGAATACAAGCAGCATGAATGACATACATACATGTGGATAGACATGAAGCTTGAGTAGATGCATAGATATGGACAGATGGATAGAGACTGACAGTGTGACGAACTGATAGATATGAAAGAAGTGGATAGGATGGGGAAAGCCAACAGAAAAACAGATGGGGACAGATGGTCAGAGCCGAAGACAGACAGAACAAAAGAGAAAGTGACATAAACAAACCGAAAGGAGAAGCTCAAAGAATACAGAAAAAATAGTAAATCTTATAAATAAAGTATTTACAAAGATGAATATAATCAGATCATAAAAGAAAAATAGAATCCACTGAACAGAGGCTCATAGAATCAAGCAGACAGGCTCTTCACAGTGATCAGGAAAGATCAGAAAAAACAGTTACACAAACAGACAGAACATAGAAATATAGAAGCATACAGATAGACAGAAATGTCTCTGGGAAGACAGGAAAGAAATCTCCCAGTAAAAGAAAGACGACCGGAAAAAAGTCCAAGAAGAATATGATGAGAGAAACAAAGAGATGAATATTTCGTTTGTGGAGGATAATGAAAAACCCTCACTTTTCCCAATCAAAAATTCTAATGGAGAAACAGAAAAAAGGACAGATATAAGAATCGTACCACATACAACACGATCGTCCTACAAACTGATCAAATTACAATACATCGCAACGAGTCTAGAATTCGAATTAGACTTGGACTCGATCAGAGAATATATCTGATATAATATACTGCTAAGATAATATACGGTACTAATGAGATACTTCAATAGATCTAGTATTTAAGCCAAAATACTCACAGGTACAGATTTACGGATATTTATTCATTATTTTATTCGAATAGCCTTTTTTTTATAATCATCAAAATGAAAGGAAACAACATAAAATAATGTTGCTCAGATGAGGAGGAGAAGGATGCGGATAAAGAGGGGCGGGAATGAAGGGGACGAAGGCAAGGAAATCATAGCTAAAGGCACTTTAGTAGCAACAACAACAACAACAACAACAACATCATATTATATTATATAAAATAAATCCTCGGCAATCATGATGTGGGTGGAATATTTTTTGTTGCTCGGTGCTGTTGTCGTCGTCGTTGTTGTCGTTGTTGTTGATGTTGCTAGGAGAGCAATTGAAAGAGTTAGTTGCTGTTGATGTTGTTGTTGTTGTTGTTAGTGGTAACTACAGCTTCGAGTTATCTTGAGCTGGCTGACTGCCTGGCTGACTGACTAAATAATTTTTTTTAAATCATGTCCGCTGGGTGGGTGGTACATTTGTTGTTGTTGCTATTGCTGTTGTTGTTTTTTATTTATGTTGTTGTTTACGTCTTTGCTCATTGCAGGTGGTTTAAGTTTTTTCCTTTTTTTAGAAAGAAACATGTTGTTTTTGTTTTCTTTTGGTGGAATTTCAAGAATTTACAATTTAAAGTTGTTTCGAAAGTGAAGCGATAAAAAAAAGGAAAGTAGTGCAATATTTTTGCTGATCTTTTATAATCTTTTATAAATTGTTTGTCTATTATAAAAAAATTAGTATTCCTCGTATTCCTTCGTGGTCATGAAAGAAGAATCTTCTTTAGCAAATAGAAAGTCAACGGAACGTTATACAAAGTTATTTTCGAGATGATTTCTTTCACTTCTTCAGGAGTTGATATTTTGTTCATTTAATTTCATTTAATTTCATTTAACGATTCGATTTCGAGAGCATTTCTTCGAGTTGTTATCCTTCGTGAAACCTTTGCGCACCTCAGAAAAAAGAATAACCGATGTTTTCTTATATATGAATAAGAATCCGATAAACTACTAAATATTACAATACAGTGGTCGTCCAATAGTACGCACCTTCGTTTCTACGAATGTCCAATAGTACGAATGGCAATTTTGTTGCATTGTCAGTTCTATAGTACGAATACAAAATTTTTTTACTACTCGATAGTACGAATATGTTATAGTTTAGTTAGTTTTTGAGAGAATATGATTGACCGAGATGAAGAAATTGAGCAAGATAATGATAGCGATGATGACCAAATTGCAGTTCCTTCGAATCCGTTGCCAAAAGTTAAACATGAAGATGCGATAAAATGTTTTGACACATGTATTCAATGGGCTGTTGAAAACAATATTGAAATTTCTCAAACACTTCTATTGAAATCTATTCAAGAAAAGGCGGTGGAAATTAAACTGCAAAACAAAACACGCCAATGCCTAATGACTGATTTCCTTAACCAACAAATATAATGACTGATTTTTTTAACAAATATATTTTATATGTACTTTTAATATTTATTTACATGCATATGAACAAATGTATGCTTTCACACTTATTGATTTAATATGAATTTGCATATTTTTTAAGTTTTGTTACTTTGTTTTGTTTTTAATAAAAATATAATTTAAATTAAACTATTTGAATATGTTTTATTTTATATAAAATAGGGTAAAATTTTTGTCCAATAGTACGAATTTTCCAATAGTACGAAAAGGTCTGACATTATATAATTCGTACTATTGGACGACCACTGTACTTCGTGTTCTTCTTCTTCTTCACAGACAAGAGTCACTTTCGTTTTCATCTACAAGACTGCTTTTTTTGGCTGCGGTGTTTGTCACCGTCGCCATCGCCGAACGCTTCTCGGAACACTTCGCCTTCTCTACCCTACTCTCCTACCATCCCCCCCTCTTCATCATTCCTTTGTCCTTTTTTCCTTGTTGTTGTTTATTGTTTTGGCATTTTGATATTTTGTCCACGATATCCTGCAACGTGCACATTTCGTCCTCTAACAAGGACATTAAAATAAATATTAAGAACGCATTTAATTCCAGCCGAATGAACGGACGACCGAACGACAGAACGAATGAATGAATGAGGTTCACGAAAACCAACCGAAAGCAGCCGAATGTCCGAATGGGACGCGAGGAGTAGCGGCGACCAGTGACACGACCAACGACTCAGTTGTCCGTCCGGTAGACTGCATGTAGTCAGTCTCAGGACTCGTTGTTGTTGTTGCTGTTGTTGTTGTTGTTGGTGTCCCGTGTTGCAGGTGAACAGAACAAAATTCAGTTGTTGCTTATTTTCGTTTTTTAACACGACCCTCCCTCGACTCCTTCGTGGCCCTCATCGCCCTTCTGCTTTACCCTCCGCCCACCCTCCACCGCATTCTTTCTTGTCAGCCACCCTGCTTAACAGCCGCCAGTAGTTGTTGTTGTTGTTGTCCTTGTAAACTGTTGTATTAATGCGCCAACTGCGACAAACGGAGGCCCTGAAGGAGGACCGGAGGAGGAGCTGAAAAGCTGACGCTGAGCTGAGTCGTCATTTCTTATCGATCGTCGCTGTCTGGAAGTCTGGACAAAAACAGCACCTACATATTTGTTGTTGTTGTTGTTGTTTTTAATTCATATAATTTATTTTTTCTTCTTTCATTTTTATTTTGAATATTCTTTTAGTTGTTCGGTTGATTGTTTGTTTTTCGTCCTGGAGAAGATGAGGAGAAATGCGATGAAGGAGGGAGGGGAAATGCGCAGGGGCGGGGGGTGAAGTGTGCATTAAGAAAGGTCGCACTGATGTTGCTGGTGATGTTGATGGATTCAGGCATCAAACAACAACGACAACAACAACAACGATAACGATGACAACAACGACTGCGACGAAAGGATGACAACTTTTAATTGTTGTTGTTGTGGTTGCCGATGTTGTTGTTGTTGTGACATGCATTCAAAAGGAGCCGCAAGGACATACATATTGATTAAGGAATGAGCAGTTGTGAGGATGCAAACGTGGTGTCGGTTCCCGGTTTGTTTATCGTTTGTGGGAAGCTTTCGCTTTTCTTTTGCGTCTGCCTGATGTACTGTGAGTGTGTGTGTGTAGTTGGCGCCATCTACTGGCATGTAGTGAAAGTAATAAAAGGACAAAAGTAAAATTCTATTCTAAACGAGGTGGGGGTGTATTTTCTATATAATATCGATTGACTTATGCGAGGTTTGGAGGGCTGGGATCCAATTAATGAAGGAGATTCTTTTCAATCGTGAAAAAAAAGAATAAATATCTGATTGAGTTCATCGAATGAGTTCACCGAGAAGTTCACTTTAGAAGAAAGAAGACTTCATAGAAAATGAACCCACGATTAATCGTCTCTTTTATAATTTTGGGTACTTATTTCGTACTTCTTTAGTAAGTACAAGTATCTTGTTACCGATTTTTATTCCCGGTAACGTTGCACAAAATATCGCAACTACGAAATATTCTGCGTTCACGTTACATTTTCTCTTGATTTCTTGTAATTCGTATATAATTTTTTTTTCGTTTTTACTTTTTTCCTGTTTTACTTAATCTTGGAAAAAAATTGGGCATACTTTTGTTGGGTGTCGGTAACGCAATAAATTCCCGAAATTCCGAAGCAGCGACCATCTCGACGATGAAATATTATCGCTGTGCCAAATAATTGTCAAGAACTGGCGATTGTTGTCTTGGTGTTGTTGCTCCTGCTGTTGTTGTTGTTGTTGTTGTCGGTTGTTAAACTTGCATTTTTGGGTGTTGTCTCTGCGGCTTATCGATGGCGACAACGGCGACAACGACGACCACTCGACGACCTACCTTCCTCAGTGACACATGTAAAGCAAGCATTAAGCTCAGATTATAACAGTTCAACGAAAAAAGTACCTAAAAAAACACACTCAAAAAAAGAAACCCAAATAAGAAACTAAAAAAGGCTCTAAGAAAAGGAAAGACAAAAATAAAAGCACCAGAAAAAGGAAGACATTAAAAAGACAACCGAACAAAAGGAAGCCGAAAAAAAATACCAAAAAAGATACCCCAAAAAAGATACCACATCAGAAAAAGTCACTCAAAAAAGTCACTCAAAAAAGGACACTCAAGAAATTACACTTAAAAACCTTCAAAACGATCCTTTTTTAAATTTTGTTTTGTTTTTGTTTTATCAAGAAGGATACCCAAAAAATGGGTCCAAAAAAAATACAGTAAAATTGACAAAAAAGCCCAGAAGAAAAGGGAAACAACTACAAGCTTAAATCGGGACTTCAAGAGACTTCACTCAGATTCTCGGCGACAGGTTCTACGATGAGTCGAATCGACTTTCAGCTTTTTTTTGGTAGTTTTATTTTTGAATTCGTTTGTTTTTTCTTTTTTAAATTGTTTTGTGAATTTCGCAGGCTTTGTTTTTTTTTTGTGGATTCTTTTTTTCGCTTGTTAATAAGTTAAGTTGTTTTTTTTTTAATTACTGTTGCATTCTAAGATTTCAACAATTCGTCGAACTGTTTTAAAAAAAATGCCAAAAAACAACAACAACTCGACAGGCGGTTAGAGTGAAGTCGAAACCAGGCTGGCAGTGAAGAAGCCGAGCTGAGAAAAGTGACCACCATATCGAAGACTTCTGAAGAATTGACATGACGTGACGTGACGTGACGTGACGCATACAAGTGTATGTACTCATGCATACACACATACACACATACACACATGCATTCAGACAGACAGACAGACAGACAGCATTTAAACAGAATACAAGCAGCAACTTAAGCTTAAGCTGAAGCTTGAGCTTGGGCTCGGTTTTGTTTGTGAAAAGTGAAATTTGAGCGCGTGCATTAAACAAACAAAAATATAAAAAAACAACAACAACCAAAGAAAAAACCAACAAAATTCCGGCTGCCCGCCAACGTTTTCAAAGACGCATTCGTGTTGTTGTTGTTGTTGCTGCTCCTCCTCCTCCTCGAAGCTGTCCGTTGTTCATGTTTAACGCGCTGATGTGCGTCTGTCAGTGTGTGTGTGTGTGTTTGTGTGTGTTTGTGTGTGTATGTGTGTGTGCTACATTTGATAAGCTAATAAGTTCTTCATGTTGTTTTTGTTCTTATAGTTGTTGTTTTTGTTATTGTTACAAATTATTATTATGACATTTTCATTTCCAGCTCAAATTGCTGCATTGCGTTTTCAGTTCATTTCATTGTTGTTGTTGTTGTTTTTATTATAGTTTGCATGTCGTTTTCGTTCTTCGTCTTCTTAGTGTTGTTGTTGTTATTGTTGTTGTTGTTGTTTCTGTGTCATTTTGGCGTCTGCATTATTTTTTGGCTTATTTAATTGTTTGGCTTTCGGTCTCGTTGACAAAATTCCTGGAAAACCACTTTGCAAAATATTTGTTGTCTTATATTGCAACAGCGAACAGCGAGAACCGAACGCAGCAGCAGCAGCAGTAAACGGAGCAGCAGCGATCAAAGCAGCGCGGCGACGGCGTCAGAAACGACGGCAGCAGAGCAGCAACGACAGAAGTAACAACAACAACGACGATTACAGAAGACACCAGAGAAGAGTAGCGCATTCATTCGTGCGACTGCGATGAGCGACTTTATTGCAGTTTTTGTTGGGTTTTTTAATACAATATTTTTAATTATTTTTTTTTAATTTCTTTTTCTTTTTTTTTAATGTTTGAATTTATTTTAGTTTTTCGAGGTGAATAAAATCCTTTCTTAGCTGAGTTGAGTTGATTTCTGATGAGTTGAGTTGATTGCTGCTGAGTTGAGTTGACTGATTTTGAGGTGAATTTAACTCTGTTAACTTCAGTTGAGTTGAATTACGATGATGTTGCAATGAGTTGAGGTGACTTGAATTGAGTTGTGTTCACGGAAGGGTCTAAAAAGGAGTTGAAGAGATGATGAAAGGGTGGTGAAAGGGTAACAGTATTGGAGGGTGACATTTTTTTTGTGTTTTTCATTCATTTCCTTTTCTTTTATTGTGAGTTACCCCTACTTGTGACTTGTCTATTGTTTTTCTTTTCGCATATTTTATTTTTCACCACAACCTGAGACTTGAGAAGTGAGTTAATTTTTTTTTTTTTTTGTGATTTTCCAAGTTTTATTTGATTTTTTTAAGATTCCTGGGGAGTTTCTTACATTTTACTTCTTCTTCCTCTTTTCTTCTTCCTCTTCTTGTTCTTCTTCTTCTTCTTGATTTCTTTCTAACGGAGAAAGTAAGAGCGTATCCACACTTAAGCACGCATCGTTTTCGTTTTTTTTCTTAACTTGATGATGATGATAGCATTGTTTTTGTTGTTGTATTGGACTGGTGTTGTTGTAGTTGTTGTTATGTTTTTTTTTGTGATTTTGTTACTTTTTACTTTATGGCTCGCATAATTTTAAGGATATCGACTTGTGGAGGCATTTAAAAGGATACCCTTTAAAAGGATGAAATAAGAATGGTGTTGGTATACCATCTGCATCGGTGACACGGTGTCAGTGTCAATTTTAAACTAAAGTCAATTTTTCTTTAGAATGTAGAATTTACAGCACACTCACGATAACGTGAACTAACGTGAACCGTCACGTTAACTCTATTAAGTCAACTGGCCTAGTTAATGTATTGTGACGTAAGAATCTAAACCGTTAAATTGTTGACTGGTAGGTTTTCAGATTTCCTCGGAGAGTAGCTCGAATTAAATTACTTAGAATAGAGAAGGAGGGAGGATGGGAGAGGGAAAGAAAGATAGAGGGTTCATGACCTCCTCCTTTGAGGAGGAGGACCCTTCCTTTGACTTGAGAATAAATATTTTAAGTGTTTTTCTTGCATTTCTTTGCAGTTCCTTTGAGCTTTTTGAAGTTACCGCTTTTTTACGCACTCATTTAAGCACGCTCTTCAGTCTCTCTCTCTCTCATGGCCCACCTACTACATCATTACTTCATTTCCTCTTTCTTCTTCCTCTCTTCATCCGCTTTCTCCCTCACTTCATTCCCCTTTTCTCTCTTCTCTTCCTCGCTTTCAATCTCGTCCTTGTTTCTTATTACTTTCTCGCTTTATCGGTTACAAAAGGCTCAAGTTTTAATTTCCAATGAAGAATATGATGGAGAGAGGGAGAGAACGAGTTCGAGAGAGACAAGTGAGGAATGAGCGAGAAGGAGAGAGTGTAAAAACGAACCTAAAAGCTGAGAAAACTTGAAAGCAACGAACTCGCATGTTTTTTTCAAGTGTACTCAACTCAATTCCTTTGCTAGTAAAAGAATCACTATTAACTATGGTATATGGATGGATGGAGGGAGGGATGGAGGCGGAAGAAGAGGGGGATAAGGGGAGGGATGAATGGATGGATGCTCTTAACAAGCACGCAATCGTATTCACAGAGAAGTGTACAAAGAAGTGCACAGAAACACACACACACACACAGAGACACACACACACACACACCCAGAGGGACACGCACACAGACGCACTCTCAGAAGCATACTTAAATTTTGCACAAAGCCAAATGAAATCCTTTGATCCTGCGACAGTTGCTGCTGATGACTGCGAAAATGAGTGTGATTTCAAGCAGCTTTTATTATGTTTAGTGTAGATGCGCGAAAGAAGCGGCGCATGCAACTAGAACAACAACAACAACTAGAACAACAACAACGAGGCAGATTCGAAGGAAGCCTGAATGCAGGCTGAACTCAGGTTCAAAGGCAGCTTCGAAGGAAGGCTGAAAGGAAGCTTCGAAGGCTGACGATGATTGCGAAGAAGAAAGAACGAAGGGAAAGGGGACAAATGCCACCCACACCACGTTTCGTTACAGATCTAGGTTACGAAATTGACAGACAATTCAAGGATGTGTGACGCGTTACTATGAACAAAGTTCTGAGTTTTTTCAATTTTGTCAAAAGAAAATTTTTTTGATTTTACGGAAACGCACACTTTACTACGCTTCTTTTTCTATTGCTTTCTTTCTCCCTCGCTATCTCTCTCTCTCTGCTCCCCACACCTTCTCTCTCTCTCTCTCTGCTCCCCACACCTTCTCTCTCTCTCTCTCTCTGCTCCCCTCACCCTCCTTTCACTCTACTTGCGATAAGCTTCGTGCTCGCAGTCGTCAAACTCGTCCCTTGATCCTTGATCCTTGTGACTCGTTGTACTCGTTACTCGTCGGTCGTCGGTCGTATTTATGTTAAACATGCGAATGAATATTATGAACGTCAAAGCGAATTATGAGCATTTTTAAAAGCATCTGTCAGTGTGGCCTGACAGTTGCCATTGTGTTGTGTTTGTTTGGGTGGATGGGAGGGGGCAGGGTCGAATAGCGAGGACCTCCCTAGTCTACTCTGTAGTGCATTCAAATCTAAGGACATTTCTGCACGACAAGCTTTTTGAATGCCTTCGGTTGTGAGTGGGTGTGTGTTACTGTGTGTGTGTGTGTTACTGTGTGTGTGTGTGTCACTGTGTGTGGGTGTGTGTATGTGTCTGTGCGCGTGTGGAAAATTTAGGGATTATAAATAATCATGCGTTCATACTCAGGATAACGATACACTTTTTTGAAATTAATTCTTTTAGTTTAAAAGTTGAATTTAAATAATTTAAATTCTCGCAACTCGTTTAAATTTTCAACATTTTTAGAATTTTGTGAAATACTTTTAAGTCTCTAACATATTTTCTTCCTTCGTTTGAACCAAGCTAATTTTTTGCCAGTTACTTTCATAGGTTGCGAGGTTTCAAGCTGTCAATTTTCACTGTGACAGCTTTACAAGTTGCGAGAATGAAACAGCAACAACAACAACACCGAGAATACCGACCGTAACAACAACAACAAGGAGAGCAACAACTATTCACTCTTCTACTATGTATTTACTTACTGTTTGAATAAATTATTTATTGAAATGTCAAAAGTAGACGGACAGAAAGGCAACAAGATCCACATAAATAGACAGCTAAAAAGTGCGAGACAGCAGATAGTATTATAGAAGATATGCACACAAGTCCACCAGACAGAGTAGACAGACACTTAAATGTGGTTTATGAGAAGTGTGAAGGGAGGGGAGGGCTGGGAAGGGCCTGGGGAAGGAGCTGGCGAAGGAGCTGTGGGAGAAGCGGTGGTAGAAGTAGAAAGAAAGGATGGCGAATAACAAAAACAACAACAATTATGAAGCGCGTCGTCGTGTCTGCAGTTCTTATGACAGCGCTTATGATTTGACACTTGACAGCTCGATGAATTACTTTATACGAAGTCATGAGAATTTACACACATATTAGACCATCTAAGTATCTGTTCATGCGTCTGTCGGCCAGTCTGTCTATCAGTCAGTCTGGCTGTCTGGCTTCGCCGCTGGAGAACCTAAACAATGCAGTGTCTTGCGAAATTAGCTTCACTTTCTGCACTGAGAGAAACTCTAATAACTCACCGAAGTTTTTTAAAGGATTCTCTTTCTTACAATCTTTCATTCACTTAGTATTTCATTCCTTCTTTGTCTCATTCTATCAATCATCCATGCTTTTATTTTTCATTCTATATTTCGTGTTTTCTTTCATCCTACCATTCTTTTGTTCTAAAATTTCTTCAGTCTTTCATTCTTAATTATTTTAATTCTTCCATATCTGCCATTCTTCTAATCTTTTATTATTTCATTCTTTTCTTTTTCATTCTTTCTTTCATTCTTTGGTTTTCTTAGTCCTTTATTCTTTCGTTTTTCATTCTTTCATTTCATTTATTTTATATTTAGTATTAAAATTGTATAGCTTAAAATATCAAATTTTCGATTTCAAATAAAAAAACGTTAGCAAAACTTTAACCCTTCCTATCCGCACTGAATTGAATGGACCCAGGTCAGTTCCCGGTTTATGGGAGGGGGAGAGGGGTGTCGTGGGCTGGGCCGGGGGCAGGTGGACAATGAACAATATAACCAAAAACCGATTTCCGTTGAAAACATTTTATATAGTTTTTCATTTTGTACATATTCTTTATAGCACCAACAACAAAATTCACTAAAATGCATCATTCGTTCGATGTTTGGCGCTTAAATTTCAAAAAACCGAACAAAAATATTAAAAGCAGGATGTAAAAAGCATATACAACAACAACAACAACAACAACAATAACAACAGCAGAACAACGACATTTGAATGCTGCTGTTGAATATTTTTTCTGTTTTTTTTTTCTGTCGGAGATGCAGTAAAATAAAATTTTTTGGGCACACAAAAAAAAAAACTCAAGCAGCTCCAACAACAACAACAAGCACAAAACAAATACAAAAACAACAACAGTTGGTCTTAAAAACACTTCCATGGGATGGAAAAAAGAAACAACGCAGCTACAACAACACAACGACAACAACAACACGGAAACGAATTTAAATAAAATTTTTGTTTTGTTCTAAATTTTTATGCATGTCGTTGTTCGTCAACATCAACATCATCATCGTTGTCATCATAATGAGCGCCATCATAAATATCATCAACACCAGAATCGTCATCATCATCATCATCAGAAACCTTATCCGTGGTCTTTTTATCGCCTCATTTTTTTTTTTACTTTCGTGTTGTTTTTGTTAACAACGCGTCGACGTCGACGCACGACAACGCAACGCAACGCATTGCAATTTTTATGTGAGTTCCTGTTGTTGTTGCTGTTGTTGTTGTTGTTGTTCTTTGTTTTTAAATTCTATTTTCGGATGAATTTTTTGGGACTTTTATTAGGTTTCCTCCCGACTCTGTTTTAATGCCCAGAGTTCACGAATTTCGAGTATAGACGCACTCACACACACTCTTTATACAAACACACATACATTCATACATACATACATGCATTCATGTATGCCATACTTAGCCACATGCAATCTGTATACAAATATTTCACAACTGTTCGGTGATTCTGCAGCCAGCGCAACGCGATGCGGAGCGTTTCTCGGCAAAAAAAGGGTTAAGTGGGTAAAGTTTTCAGGATAGAGTGCGAAAGAGTGAGAATGAGAGAGAGAGAGAATACGTGCCGGGAGACGGGAGACGGGAGTCGACGGGGAAGTTGTGCTTGAGTATCAATTTGAGCAATTTTTGGCAACCTTTTTTGGCAATTTTTTGGTCTCTTTTTTCATTTCGATTCTGGCGGTTTTTTTCGAGTTTCGCTTTTTTTTTTGCTTTTTCTCGCTTCGGTTCGGGCTAATTTTTTTAGGTTAATCTTTTTATATAATTTCTTTTTTCACTTGTTACTTTTTTAGACTCTCAGTTCGGTGGGTTTTTATTTTTTGTGGGTTTTCTTTTTAAAGCTGTTTTGTTCGCTCCCTCCTGCGTCATCGCCTTCGCTTCTCATCATCGGTGTTCGTCGTCGTCATGAATGAAGAATGTGCCTTCATTCCTCTGCGTCTGACTCTGTGCCACTTTTTGAGAGCATTCCTCATCCCCCCCCCCCCCCCTCCAATACTCCCGCAAACCACACTTTTTGAAGGGTGTTTTAGCGTATTTTTGGCTTTTACGCATTTCCGCTTCTGCTTCTGGTGCTGCTGATGTTGCTTCCTCTGTTGTTGTTGCGGTTCCTCTGTGCTTCTTTTTCAATTCTTGCTTCTACTTCTTCATCTTTTTGTTGTCTTTTCCGTGGACATTCTTGATTGTTTTTTGGTACTTTTGTTTCTTGCATTTTATTTTCTGGCGTCTCGTATTTTTACGGGGTTTTTAATTGTATCCACTTTAAGTCTTGGGTTTTTTCTTTGCTTTTTGCTTCCAACTCCTTTAGAATTTATTTGGGCTTTTCTCTTCTACATCTTCCTCTTCATCATCTCCACCCTTCCACTCCCTCCAGACACTCTTCTTCCACTCACAGTTAAAAATTTCATTTATTACACCGTGTAAAGAACCCTTTAAAAAGGGGCCTTTTAAATTATGCACAAAAATATAGTCTCTATCTTCCCTCTCTACCTCTTCACCACATCCACCAAAAAGTCCTCTATTGTGTCTTCTTCGTAGAGGTCCGTTTTTTTTTTTTTGTTCGGTTTTTTGGTGGGTTTCCTCTTTTTTATGTTCCCCCAAAAATAACACGTTGCTCCGAATGCAGTTTTCACTTTTAATTCCTGCAAATAACAACAACAACAACATTAAAAATGAGATCCTTGACTGTTTGACTGGTTTATTAAATGTTGTTGTTGTTGGTATTATTATTGTTTTTGTACCTGTAGTGGTAGAAGTTGTTGTTGTTGTTGTTGTCCACCCGGAAGAAGTTCTTCGTTTTCATAATGAATTTAAAAAAACCAATTTTTTTAAAATTCTTGTCTCACCATCACCGCACATCGCACTCTTCCCCTCTTCTCTTCTTCTTCCACTCCCCTTTTCAGCACTCTGTCTCATCATCTTTTCACCAGATCCGAATGATTCTTCTTGACTCCTCTTCTTTATCCCTCGGTCGCCGTCGCTCTCTGCCAATCTGCCTGCCTGCCTCTCCGCCTGTCTGTCTGTCTGTCCTTTCGTCTGCTTTTTACGCTCTAAATACGTCGAAGACAATCAACACAATGACAACAACAACAACGCACCAACCAATCAAGGGGACGGACCCTTGTAATGGTTGAGTGCTCCCGAGTATCTTCAACAAGGAAATCGCAAAAAAACGAACGAAGCAAGTATAGTCGATCAGTCAGTCGGTGGATCGGTCGATCGGTCGATCAGTCGTTCATTCAGTCGGTTGATAAGTTGGTCGATCGGTCCGAAAACCGAAAACTATAAAAACAATCATTCCTGTATTCACTGCGAATTTTCTTTGTGAATCATTGAAAGTTTCTTTATTATTAATTAAAAGTTATCGAATACTTGTTAAAAATTCCTTGAATACTTGTTTATGATTCATTGACTCGTTCTTAATGATTCATTTAGAATATTGTTTGAATTCTTTAAAAGCTGATAAATAAAATTAATGATTCGCTTTATTTCATCATTATTTTTATTCAAACAAACCAATGAAATGATTCATGACCATACTTCATTTTGATTCCTTAAAAGCTTATTTATGATTCTTTGAATATTTTTTTTATTCACTTCACTTTGATGCAATTATGATTCAATTTATGATTCATTTGTGACTCATTTGTGATTAATTTGTGACTCATTTGTGATTCATTTGTTACTCATGTGTGATTCATTCGTTATTTATTATTTATATTTATATGTGGAGAGTTTTTATAGTTTCATGAACAGAAGAACGTATTAAAGCCAGTATTATTCTCAAAATCTGACGCCATCAATGAATCTTTTTTTCATTTAAGCTTCATGAACAAAGCTTAAAGCTCATTAAAGAGTTAAAGAGAAAAAAAACTTATTGCAAAAAAACGGTCATCCGGGTCTTTAAAAAATATTAATAATAGTTTATTCTCATGTAATCATATATCCGTGTTTTTATGTATTTATAAATTATTTAAATACTTCTTTTTTTTTTGTCTTTTACCGCTTTTTTCTATGTTGTTCTTTTTCCTTCTTCTTTTCTCAACAAATTAGAATTTTTTTCTAATTTGTGATCGTCGTTTGGTTGCGTACCCTCATCACTGTCAAAGTCAAGGTCAAAAACAGCGAAATTGCGAAACTAAAAAAATACGTTTGCCAATTTTTGCCAAATTGTTGAAGAAAAAAATATTAGACACAAAAACTTTTGATTGTGTGATGGCTATTTAACTTAATTATATGATTATAATGAAGTTTGAACGCTTTTTTGAAGTTGCAATACCAATTTGAATACTTTTTAAAGTAGCCTTGAAGTCTTCATCTTCTTCCTTTTCTCACTGAATCTATTTTCTTATTTCTTTTGCGTTTTTATAAGTATTTACTGGCTGTGTACCAATTTTAGACCAGTTTTTTATTAATTTTGTATTAGTTCTTAGCAATTAATATAAAATTACTAAATACTCTTTTGTTTTATAACGAGTTACTGACTTTATATCAGTTTTGTACCGAATTTATACCTAATTTTTGTATTTATTATACCAACAATATGTATATAGTATACGCTTTATACCAGTTTTTATATTTACACCATGACTTTTATACCACTTTTGTTTAAGACTATTTTATTCCAAATAAATTTTATACTAAATTGAACACGACAATTATACCACTTTATCTATTGGTATAATCTAAGTTTTTATGCCACTTTTCTTCCCCATTTTCTGCACCACAAATTTTACATTAATTAACAACAAACATTTCAACAAAATTTCAATTAAAGTACTTTCAGTTAAATGAAATGAAAGACCAAAAACAACATCAAGAAAGTAGCGACATTTTAACAAACCATAAAAACGCATAATTGCGAAGATCGAAAGTCGAAAACACATTAAGAACAACAACTATAACAACAACAACAGCCACGTCTGATGACCACACCAACAGCAACAATTATTGCCGCATCCATTCATTACATTCATGATTATCAGTTTATTGACAACAATATCATTTCGGACGCCATCAACAGGTGGCGCTGACGGTCGACTGCCTGAATGCTGTCGAGTGCAGCTGAGCGCGGAAACGAAAACAACAACAAAAATAATGTTCCTGAAGTTGCCAGTGAGATCAACCTATTCCAGGGTTTTTTGCTGCTGCTGTTGTTGTTGTTGTTGTTGTTTTATTTGCACGCATCGCATGCAATCGCGCCGAGATTTCATGATGCGAGGACGCATGCGTTGGAAGCTATTAAAAAGCAGCAGCAGCAGCAATAAAAAAAGAAACCACTCAGAATCTTAACCGTGCTTCATTAAGTTTTAAATGTTTGCAAAGCAGACGACGAGAAGCTGTCGAGAGAGGGGCGGAAAAGGAGAAGAAATGGTGGAGAAAATGAGATGTGATTGATAAAGCAAAGGAAGAGGAGAGGATAGAGGAAAAGAGGGCGGTAAGGAGGAAGGATAAACTTGGAAACTTGGACTGAGCGATGATCAGCAGCGGGATTCCGAAATCGAATGAAGATGATGAAGAATGAAGAAGGAGGAATTATTTCCCCACTTATTCTTCCTTTTTTTCTACTACTCCTTCTTTTTTCTTGACGTCTGATCGCGCTTGTGATCATGATCATTAAATGCGAAAGAGAGAGAGAGACAACGAGAGAGCTTATAATTTGATGATTAAATCAAAAGAAGCTACTGACTTGAATTTATTTAGTTATCGATCTTTTTCTCACCTTTTCTTCCTCTTCTTCTTCTTCTTCTCATCATCGCAATCATTATAATCATTTTCATGTAGTTTTATTTTTCAATGAACTCGACCTGTTTTCCGTCGTCCTTCTTTTCCTGTGCTGATGTAATTAAATGAGTGTTGAGTGAGTAAACGAGTGAATGAGTGAAGACCCGCGACTTCGTGTTACATTAATTTATGATATTAAAAGACGAAGACGAAGAAGAAGATCAAGAAGAAGATTAAAAAGAAGAAACAGTGATCATGTGTCAAAAGAATGTCATTTCTTGCATTCATGTGAAGTATGTTTTTAATATTTTGATAAGTAAAACATTCTTTTTATTTCCCCAAAAGTTTGAGATTTTTAACGATCATCACCATCATTAAGAATCACCTGAATAACTGATAAATAGACTAGAATAACTTCGAAATACGAAAGAGAAACTTTATTAGTTTCTTTAATATTTTGGACATCATTTAAAGGTCCTTAAATTTTTGTTAAAATTTCTTTTAAGTACCCAAAAAGTTCCAAAGAAAATTCTGGTCTCAAGATTGTTTGAAAGTAATCAATAACAAGAACAATAATAGTAACGTTAATGAGGATTTTCTTCTTTTTTTTTTCTTTGCTTTATTAAGAGTGTTTTAATTAAGCTTTCAAAAAAATCGTTAAAATTAAAAAGTAATAAAAAACAGGACGAATTTTTTTTCCTGTACGAATTTCTTGTATGTTTTGTTTTTACACTTTGTAGACCTCGTACACTTTTTTACAGTTTGATGGAAGGGGCAAAGAGAGGACAACAACAAAAACCAAAGTACCTGAGTCCATTAACCCCTCCTCCCCCCCACGACTGATGATCCTGTTGACACACACCTCACTCATTCCTGCTGGCCTCCTCCCCTCCTCCCGCTCATATTCACCATATATTCACCCACCATTCACCGTAGTCATCACCATTGTGACCCAACCAGATCCAGAAACTGATTAAAGCTTGAATTTTTAAGTTGCGTCAGGTTATTTTTTTTCGTTTTTTTGTTGTTGTCGTTGTTGCTGCTTGTTTGGTCTTTCTTCTTGTTGCATCGTCTGCAAATGTTGCAAATTTTACTCGGTTGCAGCTGAACTGTAAAATAACAACAACACAAAAAAAACTACAACAACAACAAAGAAGGAGAACAACAAAAAAACACTAACAAATGTCATGGAACGTGACAGGACATTCGAATCGACGTCGGTGTCGTCGTCGTCGTCGGCGGCAGGACATTCAAATTGCACGAAGGCAACTAAAAGGAAAGGACAACAAAGCAACAACAACAACGACAACAACAACAACAACAGGAGCACAGAGTAAAAAAAGAAACCCAAAAAAGACGACAACAAACATTTTTTAAAAGCTGCTGACTCATTTGTTGTTGTTGTTGTTTTTCTTACTTACTTTCGACATAATTCTTGGACTTTATTTATTTATTTATATTTCCATTTTCGTGTTTTTTTTCTGTTGTTGAGCGGCTGACAGTTCGTTGAAGCGCGAAAAATATATAAAAATTTGTATAAAATGCATAAAATGTGTACAACTTTATTTACAGTACGAAGAAGCAGGGTTGCAAGGATGCCAGGAGTCGGAGGACGAAGGGGTAAGGGACGGGGGGTGGGGGCAAGAAGGAAGAAGGATGCGTTGCAGTGAGGCTAAAACACAGAAACAACAACAACAGCGACAGCGACAACGACAACTCAACGCAGCAACATTTCAGTGATAAAAAGAAGAAAGAAACAAGGAAAAAAAAGAAAGAAACATGAAAAAGAAGAAAGGGGCAAGAAAAAGAAGAAAGAAAACGAAAAATTAAATTAAATGAAATGAAATTTTTGTATGTTTTTTTGGGGTTATTTTTAATTTTTTGTTTTTTATTGCGTCACAGTAACAGAACAGATACAAACACAGTTGCGCTTATAAGTGCATTCTGTGTGTGTGTGTGTGTGTGTATTTTGAATTTTTTTTGTGTTAATTTTTTTAAGGACATTTTCACTTTTGAGGCTTCTTTTCTCTTCTCTTCGCCTCTCCTCTACGCCTCTGAACTCGTCGTTGCTGCTGGCTGTGAATTTAAATTGTTCGGGGGTTGTTGTTGTTGTTTCTGTTGTTTTTGTTTATTTTTTGTTTTTGCTTCCTGAATTTTTTCTGTTTGCAATTTTGTATGCAGAGAAATTTTAAATAAACCCCAAAACAAAGAAACGAAACAAAAATACATCAAAATTTGTGCATTTTTAATAAAATAAAATAAGAAAAGAATAAAAAGAAATAAAGAAGAGAAGAAGAAGAGAGAAGAAGAGAAAGAAGAGGGAAAGGACGATGAGAAAGAGAACAAGGATGTCTGAGAGGACGAAACACAAGAAAAGGACACGCGGTTGCTGCCAGCGAGAGCAACTCGCACTTCAATTAATCAGCCTACGAAGACTCACAAGAGTGGTGGTGATGACGGTGCCGGTGCCGGTGACGTCGACACCGACGACGACAGCAGACGGATGGAGGAGAGAAGCGGCAGATGGAAGACCCAAAAACACGAAAAACCAAAGAAACAACCAAAAATTAACAGAGGGAGGAGATGGTAGATCAAAGGCGGAGGGAGGATAGCGAGAATGGAAGGAAGGATCAACGGTGGATGGCGGGAGGAAGAGACGAAGGTTGAGTGGCAAGAAAAGCAGCACATAAAAAGGATATCCAACGAAAAAAACCCAAAGAACCCAAAAAACCAAAAACAAAGTAATGATTATAAGTGGATGTATGAGTATGTGTACATGTGTGTGTGTGTGTCATGTGCATGAGTGTGTATGTGTGTGTGTGCCTTTGAATGCAAGGACTCAAGTGCATGCATTCATCCAGCGTGGTTGTTGCTATAATTTTCGTCGTTAAAAGTCGTGGTTGCTATTCTTCTGAATGTTGTTGTTGTTGTTGTTACTGCGTCTTACTCTTTCTTCTTCTCTTCGTCTTTTTTTTTTATTCGTCCTCCTCGTTTTTCCCTTTCTTCATCGTTTTTGTTTTAATTTATGTTGTTTGTTTTGTTTTTTTTGGTTGCCAAACATTTTTTGGCAATTTTTTGTAATGCTTTGTTTTAATTTTTCAGCCATTTTAAACGAAAATGGAACAAGAATCGAACAACAACAACAGTCATGCCGTGAACAAGTACGGTGAAGAAGTAGGGTTCATTCCATTGCATTAAAGCAACAACAACAACAACAACAACAAAATTACCATGGTGATGGTGGTAAAATACAAAAACAACAACAACAATAGTACTGCACACACGAAATACCTACGAAGTAAATGAATAAAATAGAAAAAATATAAAAAAGCTTAAATTAAATAATATTTTTTTGAGACTTTTTAAAATTTGTTTTTTGGGGTTTTTCTTTGGTCGAAAATATTTTTGATGAAAGCCAGAAGAAGCGGAAACTGAAACTGAAGCTGAGGCTGATGAAATTCTGTCTTGTAAATATTTTTAGGATGGAGGGGCATAGAAAGGCTAAGGATTTGAGTGAAAGTTCGAGTATATCGTGTTAAAACCCATATAAAGCAAGAAACGAGGGGAAGAGTGAGGAAGAAAAACGTGATCGTATGAGGAAGAAGTGGAGGGATGGTGCGGCTGGTAGCTATTCTATTCTATGGTGCGGCTATTCTTCTTTTATAAAGAAGAAAACTTATGTATTTTATTTATGTCTTTATAAATGTCTTTTGTAACTCTCCGTATGTTTTTTTGCTTTATATTTTTCACTGTTAGATGGGAATTCAGTGATGGAATTCAAAAGCGGCGGCTACAAAAAAGACACACTTCAAAGCTCGCTCTCTCTCTGCCTCTTCTTCTGTCTCTTTCCCTCGTTTTCGTACTCTTCCTCAATCTGTCGATATTTTTGCCAGCAACAACAAACCGCACCCGATGAATTGCACATAAAATTCCCCAAAATAAAAATACGCACTTTTAGAATCCTCGTATTTTTATTCTTCAGTTGTTACTGTTGTTGTCATTGCATCCATCCACCCACACACACACCAACGCACCACACAACCACTCTTGTATCATACATGTACATATACAGTGACATGGTGATTGCATCTGTGACTGTGAAAAATAGATCTGCATAACTTCTGCTTTTTAAATATTTTTTTTTCATTTACTTCATTCTTTCCGCCATTCTTTTTAAATATTTTTCAGAAATTCGCATAACAACAAATTCAACGCTTGACAACGATTTTCTAGTTTTATTTTTTGTTGTTTTTTAACTTTTTCTGTATAAAAAATTGGATATTTTTTGAAAGGTTTTCCCACCCACCAATGCTTCAAATCTTCTTCACTCCTCCTTTTCCTGCCCTCCTCCTACACCTATCCTCCTTTCCCTCTTCTGTGTGTCGCAATTTTTTCTGTACAAAGAGGATGTGAGGATAAATGAATGAATGAAAGAATGGGTTAAATATAAGAGTGAGTACTGTACACGCAGATGCTATGAGAGCATACGTATGTATATTTATATAATCATGTATTTGTGAGTGTGTGTAATTGTGGTTGTAGTTGAGCGTCTGTTATACTTACAAATAAAGATTAAAAAATCCAAAAAAAAGTTATTCGTGGTTGAATAACTAAAATTTGGTTGATTCAATTCAAACAAAAATAAAACAAGTCTTTAGATCCATAAAACTGGACATAAATGCAACTAAATTTTTACAAATTACTATATAAAACGCAGATACAGTACACAGACACTTAAAACAAAACAATAATCGAAAAATCTACAACAAAAACTAAATAAAATGTACTTTTATATTCAAAGGATACGAAAGAACTCCGGGCTGATCAGAAACCCTCTTCGACAAGAGGGGGAATCCATCTCATTCATCCTTCCCCTCTCCCCCCTACTTACTAAAAAAAAAAAGGAAAAATGTTGATTAAAGGCGTGGTTTTCAATATTCTCTGTTAAGCCGCTGTTATACTTGATTGTTAAGTTTCTCTGTTCTGTTTCTGTGTTAAGCTACTCTGTTCACTTTCTAATCTACTCTGTTAAAGTTCTCTGTTAGTTTCTCTGTTAAACTACTCGATTAAGTTTCTTATGGAGCAGCTGCGATTTGAAGTCGGTTATTTTTGAAAGCTGCCACTCCACTCTACTCCACATCCACTTCTTATCAGCTGGCGTACTCCACAACATGGACCAACGTTTGTTAAACACACAGAAAAACGAAAACAACAACAACAACCACAAGAAACTGTTAAAAAACTATCCATAAAAATTCAAATAAGCGAATGCAAATAACCAATTAAGCAATTGTTTTTAATTTTTTTATCATTAAATAAAACTACTAAAAAAAGTCATACTACAAGTAACAACAACAGCAACAACAACGACAACAACGACAGCAACATCGACAACAACACCAACAATAGGGAAAATAATAACGACAATAAAGTCGATGATCTTGTTGTTGTTGCAACAAGTTTGTACTATAGTATTTTTTTCTGAAATGATTACAAAATAGTTTTTTCAGATTGATATTTAAGAGGACAACAAAAAAAATAACAACAAACCATTTAAAAGTGTTGTTTAGGTTAGTAATTGGAAAAAAAATTATATTTAAAAACTAAAATAAAACAAAATAAAATCAAAATATAATAAAATGGAAAGAAAACAAAAGAAAAGAAAAGAAAAGAAAAGAAGAGAAAAGAAAAGAAAAGAAGAGAAAAGAAAAGAAAAGACAAGAAAAGACCAGAAAAGAAAAGAAAAGAAAATAAAAGAAGAGAAGAAAAGAAAACAAAACAAAAAAAAAGAAAAGTAAAGAAAACTAAACAAAATAAATTACAAGAATATATGATGAAATAAAATAAAATAAAAATATATATTGAATAGAATCCCTTTAATTGATTGTTTATTGCAACATTAAATCTGTTAAATAATTCTTGCGAAGAAGAAAAACAAAACAGAATCCAATTTTCTTTAACAACAGTTTAATTTGCTTAATTTAACGAAAGTTTTCTGTTGTCTCGTAGTGTGTTCATGTCCGTGTTCATTCATTCATTCATTCTTTCATGTTACATTGTATAAAGTACAGCGACTGCAAACGTTTATTAAAGCTGATGTTAATCTTTTTTAGTGTAACATTTTTGTAAATTATTTTTTAATTAATTTTTATTACTAACAACAGAAGCAATCTCATTAAAAACGCCTTCTTTGCAAATAGTAGAATCCTCTGATGAGAGGAGGTTCCACGTGATGTCGTTGTCGTTGTTGTTACTCTTTTACTTAATTTTCTTTAACTTTGTTGCTAAAAAGATAAAATATTTCATTTTTTCGTGATGATTTCTTCATTTTTCATTTTTATTTATTTTCTTAACGTTGTCTTAAATGTTAATTCGTAATAAATTTAATAAAAACACAAGAACGATACGATAAGATCACGTAACAGACCAGAGCGCCATCTGGAGGGTGGGGAGGAATCTTTATGGAAGGAAAACTCGAACTGCGGAAAACTTGGACACGACTAACATGTTGTTGTTTTTGTATTATTAACTGTGTTGCTAAAAAGTTGCTAACTCGCAAAATACACCCAACAACGTAAATAAATAAATAATATAAGATTTTGAATTTAAAATTTACACTGAAAGAAAAATTCTTAAAGAGTTCTGTTCTGTTCCCTTCTCTTCTTTTATTATGAATGAAGTATCTATGATCAGAGAACTGAATAATAGAATCAATCGTTGAGTGCCTGTGATCGGTGATGACTAAGGAATGGACTAATATCGATCTTATGATCGATCTTATGATCGATACAGCGTCTATAAAAATATATTTGATCGTTTAATGGTGTCCCTTAAAATAAGGAAGGATCTCTGTATAAATTCAGAATCGATGAGAACAGGATCGATGATTAGTTACGATCGATAAATGATTACCAGAGCTCATTACTAACCCATCGTGTAGGTGACAACAGTATCATTGAATAGAGTATCTAATGATAGAAGCTGGTTTAAGAGAATATCTGTGAAGAAAGAATTGATTTAGTAAAGTTGTAGAAAGACTGTCGAAGAATTCGGGATCGAGGAGTAGAAGATCGAGTACGGATATGATTCGATAAATCATATTGGCCCATCGATTATTAAATTGTTTTGCTGAGTAAATTGCAGTTCACATTCAGTGGTTCCCAATGAATTCGAATGCAGTTTAAATTTTCGTTCAGTGTTTGGACTCCAAGTATTTTTTATAAAATAAATTTAGTGATATATGTACATATATTAATGTATAGTACATATTAGAAACCTGAGAAGCACGCAATTTTTGCGCCGCAACCGGGAAGATGTTCCTTCGTTACGTCAGAGATCGTTGGGTAAGTGTGACCGAAGGGACCGATCATGGTCTATGGTTCGCATCTGAATTCATCTGAATCCATCGGATGCGCGTGCTTGCAAGTAGATTTTTTTTAGTCTACGTTCGCGATCGTGTCTCCCTCATTTCTCCCCCATTTTCACTCGCTCTCCCTCTTCCTCCTCCTCTCTCCCTCTCATACACACTCTTCTCTTCCCCTCATGTGACTCTCTCACGACGCTGTCGTGCTTAATTATTTGTTATTAATGAATATAAAAATCAAAAGAATATAATTATTATTATTTCGGAAGTGCTTTTTAATCAAAAGTTATATGTACATATATAATAATTAATAGAAGCTAATATATGTATGTTGAGTGTTGTTGTAACTGCGATGGTTCTTCTTTTTCTTTGACGCTCCGTAACTCGTTAACTTAAGTAATTCGTTCGCTTTTTGCTCGAATCCGATGTTTAACGCAGTTTTAGTTATTTAGTTAGCTAGCTAAACATGCGCTGTGGAATCGAATACAGAATACAGTCTGTTGTTGTTGTTGCCACAGGTTTTTCTTCTGTTGTAGTTGTTGTAATTAAAAATGCACCCCAAGAAATTGAGTCTAATTTAATGCTACTTTTTTATATTAAATAATATAAATAAAATATAATGAAAAAGCGATGGAAAGAAGAAAGACGGAGGAGGCAGGAGAATATGTAATGATTTTGTTTAATTTTAGTTTTTTTTTATACATATATTTTTTAAACACTTAAACAGCGATATTAACACGAATAGAAACGATGGACAGGGTGTGAACAGGTTGTTATAGAAGAGAGAATATGAAAGACAGACAGACTGAATGATAGACTGATAGACAGATTGAGGAACTGACAGTTGGATAGAATAAGTGATTAGTAGACTGAGGGACTGAGGTGCTATGGATACAGACCATTCAGATTGTCTTTAATTTATAGTCTACATACGACTTTCTACGCAAGACCCTATACACTCTGCTATGAGTATATACGTCTCTAATAATTGGTTTTCTGGAGGCCAATATTTAGCATGTTTAAACTCGAAACAATTTTGAATGTTTGAACTCGGTCAATCATGAAGTAAGTATTAAGGTCTTCATTTCGACGAGTCTTAAAATTCAGTGAGGAGAGAGGCAACCGATACAGACCCAGTATTATAGAGTAACTCTTTGTTTAGGTTCAGGGGATTCATGGGAACGATCATGTTCCAGGAAACTATGATGCTCAGGAAACGAAGATGACGATAACTGATGAGGAGGGATTTTATCAAGGCTTGAGTAAAGTACCGGATGTCTACACAGATTGAGTTTGAAGTCTGGTTTTCTTGGGTGAGGTCTCAAAAAGAAGGTCGATTCAAAAACAGAATGGTACCGCAATATAATCTTTAACCGACGTGTAATCAGATTCCAAATTGATGTTAAAAGTTGGGGTCTGAATCGAGGTCCAAATTCAGAATGAGAATTGAAGAAATGAGAGAATGAGTGAAGTCAGAATCAGAGTCCAAATCGAATAAGAAATCGAAATGTGAGTCAAAATTATATTTAGACTTCAAATTTAATAGAATTTTAAACTAGATGTTTGTTGGATTTTTCCTGGTGGACTTTTGAATGCATTTAAAGAAATTTTCACATTTTATTTAGAAAACCGTGTTCATTACTTACCAGAGAGAAAATAACAATAGCGGGAAGAAGAAGAAATGTAAACTTCTTCTCGTCCTCCTGTTGTTGTTGTTGTTGTTGTTGTTGTTGTTGTTGTTGTATTTTTAACAAAACTCTTCGCTTCACTTGTTGTAGCTGAAGTTAAGATTGAAGTGAAACTCGTTGTTGTTGTTTCAGGTGATACTGATATTGTTGTTGCTTTTATTATCGATCCCTTTCAAGATGAAACTTTTCACTGGAAAATTCATTAAAAAATAAATTTCTTGTTTCGAACACTTTTAAAAATTGTACGTTTTTAAATTATTTCTTGTTCTATCTCGGTCTCTCAACAAATCAACGTTAAATTTTCTAACTAGAAAAACCTTTTATTTTCGGTTTTTATTGTTTTTAGTTTTAACGATTCACAAAATTAAAGAAAAAGCGTTGAATATTTTCTGTGTGTGTGTGTGATAATTTTTTTGAAGTCTAAAGTTCGATATTGAATTTATTGATTTTTTTATTTTTGGTAAAATCAGAGAGAAAAAATCAAAAATGAATTTTAATATATTGACTTTTTTGGTTTTAAACACTAGAGCACAAAACTTCGAAAACTTGTAACGAGCCGGAAAAACTTTTTGTAGTGAAAATTTTGTGTCCAGGAAAAAATGTGTGTGTGTTTTTTTCGGGGTTTTATTTTGATTATTATTGGTTTTTCTTATTTTGTAAATTTATATTTTGTTTTATTTTGTTTTGTGTTGGTTTTTCTGTTTCTTTGTTTGTTTTATTTCTGAATTAAGATAAACATTGAAAAACACTCTCATGAAATATTTGAGAAAAATAATAATTATTATATATGCTCTAGGTTTTGGGATTTAATTAATTATTGTTGTTGTTATTGTTGTTGTAATGGTTGTTGTTGTTGTAGTTGCAGTTACTGTTTTGTTGAAGTTGTTTTTTATTCGATTAAATCTTCATTTTCGGGTCACAATTTTGCACAATTTTTGAAAAAACCGGAAGTTTTTAAAAACGAAATCACAAAAATTAGTTTGCCGTTTTTCTTCTCCTTTTTTCTACTTCTTCTCTTCTCTCTTCTCCTTTCTTCACTCTTCGTGTAATTCTTGTTTTTCTCCTTTTCTTTCCCTTTTAAAGTCCGTTTTTCTTTTTACTAGTTTTGTTTGGAGTATTTTTTAGTTTGTTTTTCTTTCCTTTAAATTTTATTCTGCTTTCAATTTTTCGTTTGGTTTTTTCTATAATTTTATTTCGTCAATTTTGGGCTTTTTAAAATTTATCATTTTGGTTTTTTTTTTCAATTAATTTTGTCGTTTTTTCTTCCTTTCACCGCAACAAAATTATTCAATTTTTCTTTTACTCTTCTTCTTCTTTATTATTTGTTTTCCTTTCCTTTTTAAATTTTTCTATTCTCCTTCTTCTTCTCCTTCCTTTCTTCTTCTGTTTCTTTTTGCTTGTAGTTTTTTTCTATACACTTTTAAAAAATTTGCTGCTCTTTAAATTGAATTTCAATTTTTTTCATTTCTTCACACTTCTTTTTTCTGTAAAAAAAAAACAATAAAAAAATATTAAATTTAGTAATTTATTGTGGGCGGGAAGGAAGGGGGTGTGGTTTTGCTGAAGACAAGAAAATTAACACTCTTGCTTTTGTCAAAGTACAAAAATGATTAAACAAACAATGGAAATTTTTTAAATAATTATTCATATTTTCTGAAATGATTTTTAATTGTTTTAATATTTCCATTTATTTAGCTATTTTCAAATTATTTTATTTTACTATTATCATTAGTTTTATTATTATTATTCTTGTTATAATCGTTGTTATTTTTATCAACTTTAAAACCATAAAATAACGACTTTAAAAATTCAAATTAGTTTTCATTATTATTTCATTAATTCTCTATTTTATTACTCTTTATTATTATTTTGTTGTTATTATTTATTATTATTTTATTATTATTATTTCTAATAAAGAAGATTTGCGAAAAAGTTCGTTATTAATGACTAAATTTAGCTTAAAAAAGTTTTGTATTTTGATTAATGATGCTTTTGGAAAAACCAACGAATTCTTTTTAGAAATGAATGATTTGGCACTAATTTTGCACTAAACTCATTTCAAAGTAAACTAAAATAAGCGAAATAATTTTCAATTTTAAAATTCATAGCTACTTTAAAGAAAAGAAAAAAGAATTCAACTCTTTTCTGTTTCTATTATAAAAAAAAACCCACAAAAAAATGCTGCATAGAAAAGTGAACAAATTTAATGATCTAAAAGATGGGCGACAAAAAATAGAAAAACTGAGTCGAAAAGTCGAAAAATTTAAATTAAATGAAACATAGAAAATAATTGAAAAAATTCGAAAAACCGAAAAAAACTAAAAAACCTGAAAAAATGCTAAGAAATTTAAAAATTAAAAAAAATTTTAAAAAATTAGTAGAATTTATTATTATAAAGGGTGGGCCATCGGTTGGTTCCTTTATAGATTCTTTATATAAAAAAAAAAAAAAAATTAATTTAGATGTTGAAATATTTGACTTGTATTTTTTATTAATTTAATTTATGTTCATTGGAAAAAAACAATTACTTTTAAAAGTGAAAAAAGATTATTTTTAAATTTTAGTCGGTTTTTCTTTGATTAAATTTTCATTCAAAAAATGTATCCTTTTTTTAAAAGCTTTGAAAACTTTTGGGCAAATTTTTGTTTTGGAAAAACTGCAGTTTTTCGAACAGCGAACAAAAAGGAAATCTTAATAAAATCCTTAAAAAATTCCTTGAAATTAAATCGAATTTAAAAAACAGTGCATTTTTTCCTTGTTTTTTTTCTTCTAAGTTTTATTTTAGGTTTAATTATTATATAACGTTGACTGTTTTTAACTCAATTATTTTTGTTACTGTTTTTATTTAATTTTCTTTATTTTTTAGTTTTTAAAAATAAAAAGTGCAGAGTTGTCTTTGAACAGCCGCAAAGATGTCGAAATTTCTATAAAAAGACGTAATTTTTTAACTATTAAAATTCTTTAATATTCTTCTTTATTTAAAATTTTCAATTCTTTTGTTATATATCACAATTTTTCACTTTAAAATGCAACAAGAAAGAAAACTGAAAAACAAAAAGAAAAACCAAATCATTCAATCTATCAAACAAACCATTTGAATAAAAACTTTACTCGGTTCGATAATAAAAACGTAGTTTTTTCTTGTTTTATTATAAAAAAGAAAACATAATTTCTTTTCCCGTTTTATTTTTTAATTATTATTAATTATTTAACTTGTTTTGTGTGTTTGGTATTTTTTTGTAAAATTTACTATTTTTTGTTGGTGTTGCGTTGCACTCCGGCGAATTATTGACGCGCGCCTCAGACCAACAACAACAACAATAATTTCGCCGGTGCAAGAAAAACGAGCGAGCGAACGAACGACCGGACGAACGAACTGGCGAACGAATCTGCAAGAACTGCAGCCGCATCGCCAACGAAATCTCTGCAAAAGTCCAACCAACGCAGTGTGTGCAAAAAAGTTGCATGGAAAAAGTACAAAAGGAGAAGAAGAAGAAGAAGCAGCACCATCATCAGCACACCACACTATTGTTGTTGTTGTTGCTGCTGCTGCTGCTGGAGTAGCAGTAGAGAAAGAAGAAGAAGAGACAGAAGAGTATCCAAAAGCGTATCGAAGCAGTGCAACTCGACGCAGCGCAACTCTTCGCTGCGCAGCGCTGCTCTGCTCTGCTCTGCATTGAAAGTTTCCCTGTTTTGATCAAACTCTGGGAAAAGCGTAGGAAAAGCGCACAACAACAACAACAGGAACAACAACGAAGGCAAGAAGAGAGCACTGAACAACAACGATGGGCAAATGTGAAGAGTTGCAACTGAAAGAGTCGACAGATGAGAGAGTGAAAGAGTTCAAGACTGGAAGAGTGAAATCCTTGATTAGTGCGGTTAGTGCAAAAGAGAAGGATGAGAGGGTGAAAGAGAGAGAAGTAGCTTAAAAGTTTAATAAAGCAGGAGAGCTCGCTGCAGAATGGAATCGATGGTTAAAAAGAGAGAGGAACAGAAAGGAACTGAGTGTGAGTGAGAGAGATAAAGAGAAAGAGCACTCTTGGGCACTCTGTGTTTAGTGAGTGAAATGAAGAAGAGAAGAGAACCGCACAAAAAAGAGTGATGTTGAAGATAATACCAATAAAATGAAAAAGAAAAGAAAAAGCGAACAAAGCGTAGAGGAAAGCTTGTGAAACGCGAAAATGAGAGAGAGTCAAATGAGTGAGTCGACTCATGATGAGTAGAAGAGAGCACCAGCACAACTGCTGTTGTTGTTGTTGCTGGAAAATGCAACCGAAGATTATAAATGTGAGTGTGTTTGTATGTGTGCATTGAGTGTATGTGTGTGTGTATTGAGTGAGTGTGTGTGTATATTGAGTGAGTGAGTGTGTGTGTGGGTCTGTTTTGTGGGAAACGGGCAAAAGAAAAGCTCAAGTGACTGTCTTTCTGTTGTTCATCTTCTTGTTATTATTATCATTGTTGTTGTATTTGGTACTAATGTTCTTCGTGTTGTTGTTGTTGCTGTTCTTCTTCGTCTTCGTCTTCTTCTTCGTTTTCCTCTTCTTTTGAAATGAGTTTTTAACACTGAACGCTTGTGAATCAGCTGCTCCTGCCGTTTCTCAGTTGTTGTTACTACTGTTGTTGTTACTATTGTTGTTGTTGTTGTTGTTATTGTGTCATTTACTACTACCATGGAAAGAAAATGTTGTCAACATGTGTTTCTGATCTTCACGAATGAAGGGCGGGTGGGAGGGAAGGTGGGAGGTGGCGTTGTTCTGCTTAAAAACAACTGACGACGAATTCTTCTTTTCTTTGATTTATTATTGTTATCATCATTTTGTTCATCTTCTTCTTCTTCTTATTGGTCTGTTTCTCTTCATTCTTTTTTCAATTTTCACATTTTTAAATTTTTTCTTATTTTTGTTTCATTCAATTCATTCGATTCATTTCAATCATTTTTCACTCAACCAAAGTAGAAAACAATTTATTTTTATTGTTTTGTTGCTTGTTTTTCTATTTTTTAAACAATATTATTTAATTAATTGTAATTTATTTTAATTTAATAGAGATTCCTTGAATTTTTTAATCCGTTTTTTGGTTTCTTTTTGTTTTTCTGCATTTTCATTTAAATTCTTTTCATTTCGTCCGAGGATTGAAGAAGCAAAAAAGAACAAGAATAGGAAAACTTAGATTCATATTCGTAGTGATTCAAAACCTTTTAAAAGAGGAAAATTAAAGAAAAGTTGGGTGCTATTTTGAAGGAATCCAAATCGAATTGAACGCGATCGAAATGATCAAAGATATTGAAAATAATAATAAATCTTGAAGGATGTGGAAGCGCTTAAATAACAAGTCACAGAACCAGTTGCAGAACCAGTCACGGAACCAGTCAGAGAACTAGTCAGAGGACCAGTTATATAAAAGGTCACAGAATCAGCTTTGGAATAAGTTACAGAGTAAATTTTTACCATGTAACATATTTTTATGGAAAAATTAATGCTTTAAGACTTCTGCTTCTGAATAACTGAGAACTGGTCCAATTATTACTAGTACTAGTTACAAGTACTAGTTATATAAGAAAAAATTGTTACAAGAACTAGTGACAAAAAAACTGTACAGAAAAATTGAAGACACTGAAACATTTTAATATAAACAAAATTTGTACATTTCAGGTATTTAAAATTTTCAAATAAAAAGTTAAAAAGTTAAAGATGGTTAAATCTAAAAAATTGATTATTTTTTTTTTTTTTTATTAGCTTACATTTTTTTAAAGACTACATTTTTGAATCTTTGCATCAAAATTTTGCTTTGAAACTTTATTTAAATTAAAAGCTTTGCAATAATGAACTTAATTGAATTTTAGCTTGATTACTATAACTGATTTTAGATTCTAGATGATTAGATTCTAGACAAAAAATATATAGAAAATATCATCTCCTAAATCACATTATTTTTCATTGAATTTATTTCTTAAATTTCTTAGTTTTTGTAATAGTTTTTTTGACTAAAACAAAAGTAAATTCAATTTATTTTATCTATTCATTTAGATTGTTTTCCTTTTTTCAACCAATTCGCTTTCAAACATTTCTGGCTTCTTTGCAAATGATTTCGATGTTGAATTCGAAGTGATGAAAGCTTCAATTTCAAATAAATTTAAGTAAACTGAAATAAGCCCGAACAAATTCAAATAAATGAACGCGATTAAAGAGAAAATTTATTTATTATAAAAATTCTTCAATTTTATGGAAAAAAGAAAGAATCATCGTGAAGTATAAAAATTATTCTTTTATTATTATTATTTTAACATTAACTATCAAATGCTAAAGCTGAATATTTTTTTTGCATATTTTTGTAATGTTTTTCACGGAATTTTCACACCTTTTCTTGGAGTACAAATTTTACTGGCCTTCTCTGTATTTTAGAAGGTTTTCGTTTTTAATCTTTGTTAACTTTTCTGTGTTTTTAACATACTTTTTTAAAAAGCCCAACATTAAAGCATTTAAAACATTTTTGTATGTAAAACAATCTGAATGATTTTCTAAAATCTCTTTCAATCAATTTTCTCAAATAATACGTTTTTCACTTCAGACTTTATTGAACGTTTATTTTATATATTTTGGGATTTTCTAAAACTTTTAACAAATATCGTATTTTAACAATTAATTGGGCTTTAAATTCAATTCAATGTATTTTCACTTCTGTCTAATTTTGCGTGTGCGAAATTCTTATTTTTTATTTCAATATCACGTGAATTTTTTCAGTATTATTATTTTTATTACTATAATTATTATGATTGTTATATTTGGATTATCTTTTATTTGTATTTAATAAAAATCATTATATTTAATTTGAATTTATTTTATTTTTATTTATATTCTTAATTTTACTTGCTTTTCATGAATTGAATGGAGTTTCATTCAATTTCGGTTTGTATTTTAGTTTATTTGTTGATTATTTTCGATTTTTTCATATGATTTAAAATATTAACCAAACAACAACAGCAACAACATCAACAGCAGCAACAACAACAACAACAGCAACAACAACAGCAACAACAGCATCAACCAAAACTTCTTTCTCATTAATTTAACTAAAAAACGCTTCACTATTTTTCAAGTTTAAGTTTAGTTGATTAGAGTTGAATTCAATTTTAATTTTAATATGAATATTTTATTATCTTTTATTTGATCTTCTTTTTTCTTGTTATTTTATTATTATTTTTTTATTTATTTATTTATTATTATTTTACACAATCGAGTATGTTTTTTAGAAAATGTTATTTTATTATAATTTAAAATCACTTTTTTTTATGATATTTTTTATGATTATAACTTTTAATGGTGTTTATTTATTAGTATTATTATTAATTCACATCGTTTTTTTTTTCACATACGTTTTCGTGTTACGTTGCGTTGCATCCGCGCTCGTTACGACGTACGTCTGCGTGCGGCTACGTGCGGTTCCGTTATGTTGCATCCGCATCTGAGGCGCAACGAAAAATAGTTTGACTGCCAGCGACAGAAATGAGTTGCTGTTGTTGGCGGTGTTGCTGCTGTGATGATGGTGTTGTTGGTGGTGTTGTTGTAGTTGTTCGTGTTCTAGTTGTTCGTTGTTGTTGTTGTTGTTGTTGTTGCTAAAGTTGGCGCACTACTCGCACGTCTCTAGACTCAATGTCAGGAAAACAAGAGCAAGAAAATTAAAACAAAAACAGGAAGAACATCGAAAACACTTCAATAAACAAAAAAACACCAAAACAACAACAAAAACTAAAACAACAACAACTAAAACAACAACAACAACTAAAACAACAACAACAACTAAAACAACAAAAAACTAAAACAATAATAAAAACAGTTTTTTTCAACAAAATTTTACTCACTTCAACACGATTTTCACCAAAATAAAAATCCACAACAATTTTTTTCAAATAAACCGCAATAATTTCAAAAAAAGTATTGAAAAAGTCCCGAAAAAAACCGAAACTCAACGAAAATCCGGTGAAACAAAAAAAATTCCAAAACTGAATTCGAACGAAATGACGACGGAAAAACAACGTTGTTGGTGTTCGCTGCTCTTCTTCTTCTTCTTCGGAACCACCGCCGCACATAGAAATTTTGTATTTGAACACTCAGCGGCGAAAAAAACACCGACGAAGAGCTGCTGTTGCTTTTCCCACCTCCTCTGCTGCTTCTTCTTGTTTCACTCTGGCGACTGCTCTGCGATTTTCCGAGTTTTTTCCCGAGTTTTTGCAACTGTTTTTCAACGAAATTCGCAACGGAGCTGAGTTTCGTTTCGAGTGGCGAGTGTTTTTGGTCCGGTGTCGCAGCCGTGAGTTCGGAGGCGATTCGAGTTGAATTGAATCGAATGGCAGCGAGTTGAATTGCGTTGAGTTGCGATGGCGGCGGCGGCTGGACGAACCAACAAACGAACAAACTAACGAACGAACGATTCAACGATTCAATGATTGAACGAGAAGCCAGGAGAAGCAAACAAAAAAGAATCGTGCGAGTGAGTGCAAGTGACTGTGTGTGTGTGCGTGTGTGTGTGTGTGTGTGTGTGTGTGTGTGTGTGACAGTGTATGTGTGTGTGGGTGATTTTCACTTTACGTGGTTGTGTGCGTGAGTGCGTTTGGAGCAGCACAGCGAATATCAAGAAACGCAGCTGGCTGGCTCACTGGCAGGCGCTGATTGACAGACAGGTTGACACGCAGGTTGGCCGGCAGTTTCGCTGGTTTACAAGCTGGCAACTTGTACAAACTCAGTTTCACAGCCGCTGGACGTTTAGAGAGCCGCTACAAACAACCACACACACGGCAAACACTCTCAAACACACTCACACACGCACTCACCCAAACTCACTCACTCATCCATCGACTGCGTTTTCTTCGGCACTCTTCTAAAATTTCGTCGTTGTCCAGAAAAGCCTACGAAACGCTTAGCTCCCTCCGCACCGTTCACCGTTATTGTGACCAAAGTTCGCAATTTTCACACACACACACACACACATTGTTTAAGAGAAACTCGATTACTCTTAAAATCGCTCGCTCTTCTCAGCAACTTTTTTCAGCCACACGAACTGCATTTCATGTTGATCTCCTGTATTCAATTACCAATTACTCTTCATTACCGCCCTCCTCCCCCCCCCACACTCTCCATACTCTTAACAAACAGCAGAAACTTTACTCGTACACTTTACTCCATGTTTTGGTTCTCTTTTAAGCGGCTTCGTGCCGTTTTTTTCCTTTTTATACTTAAATTCGCACAACCAATTATTTTCGCATATTCGATGGCTACGCAAAACCACACAAACACACACACACACGAAGTATCCTACTCTCCCACACTCTCTCACACACTCTTTCTCTCACACTCTCTCTCTCGCTCTCTCTTTTGACATTCGTTTCCCTTACGCTCTTCACAGAGCGGGTTGATCCTATCATTCAACGATTTTTGTTGCTCCAGCAAAATGTTGCTTGAACAACTGTTTCGCAACATGTTTATATCAGGAAAAATATGAACTAATCAACTTTTTAATATTTTATATAGAAACAAAAGAAAAAATTTAAAAAGGAAAAAATTCAAAAATCACAAAAAATGTTTTAAAATTTAAGTTTTTCTTATATTATTTAATTTCCCAGAGATTACCAGCGTAGAATTAAGCTTATACACCAGGAGACTTGTTTTTCTTTTTTAAAATGTTTCTTATAAAAAAACGTCTGCCTTAAAATCGATTGCAATAATTTCAATCATTATGGTTTACAATAAAACTAAATAACTCGAATAAAAACATAAAATAACGAGGTTTCTATGAATCTGTTTAAATTCATGTTGAATAAAAATATTAAAAAAGGAAGAAAATTAAGAAAAACTTACAAAAAGTAGTCGCAAACCTCTACAAAATTTTTCACTTGAGGTTTATTAGGGGCTTCCATTTTATTCTCACACGTTACGCAATATTTATTTCAGTTTTAATAGATTTTTTCTTATTTATAAGATAAAAATTCAACTCGCAGCTGAATTAAAGAAAGAATCAAAGAACTCAACAGAACTAAAATCACTTTAAATGATTTCACATGACAAACATCATAAACTAAACATAATAAAAACCTTCACACAAAAAAACCACTTCAATAAAAAAAAAAACAGCGACGCTTTTAAGCAACATTTAGTTTTACTTCCCGGTTGCTACGTAAAAAAAAAATAAAATGTTGCAGCAACACTGTTTAGCGCTCAGATAAGCGCTCTTTTGTTGTTGTTGTTGTTGGTGGTGGTGTTGTGCGAATGCGAATTGTTGCGAATTCTCTCAAAGGTGAACGTGCACACACACACCCACACACACACACGTATGCATGGAGAACTTCAATGTCAAGCAGCGACGATTTTTGCCACGATTTTCGTTTGTGCTATTTTTTTGTTGTTGCCTTTTGTTACTTTCTATTGGCATTTGTTGCTATGAACTAGAAAAAAATACACGCTCTCTCACTCACTCATTCGCAACACTCTCTCACACACACACACTCACTCACTCCCACACCGCAAACAACGCAATTCACACTTTTAACACTCCGAGTTTTTAATTTCGCGAGCGTGTGTTTCTCTTCGAACGTTTCCACTGAGCGAGAGAGAGAGAGAGAGTGAGTGAGAGAGAGCGTGAGTGTGTGTGGAATTTTTAAATATGCGAAATTTATTGCCATCTCATTTTTTTAATTTTTTGCAACAAAAACAGTCTCTTTACCTCATGCGAAAAACCTACACACACGCACTCAGTCATTCCGCAAACGTTTGTATGGATGAATCAATCAACATCCCAGTAGGAATTCCAGAAAAAACTCCCCGGAAGCCTCTCGATGACCGGTCGACAAAACCTTTTGAGAAAAACTCAAACATACGACAGTTTTCTGGTGTTTCTTCACTTTCCAAACAAACAACGCAGTTCCAATAAGAATTCGAAGCACATGTTGCCATCAACAGTGTTTGTTTGCAACCATGTTGCGAGCGTTGTTGATGCAGCACTCTGTTGTTGCCAAGCTTTTCATCGATTTGCACAATGTTTCAAATAATATTTTGCTATTCTTTTTATGCGTATGCGAATTTATGAACATTTCTGCTGTAAATCCTCTTTGTGTGTGATTTCGTGAGTGATTATTTTTGGGACTTGTTTCATATTTTTTCTTATTTTTGGCTCTCTTTAATTTTTTGCAACTTTGTCATCAGTGTGAATTTTTATATAATTTTTTTCTGCGTCTGTGTTTTTGCTCATCGTTGAAACTCTTCTTCTTCACACACCTGTTTGGCGCCTTTTCGAATGAATGCTTGGTTGTGTGTGTGTGTGTGTGTGTGTGTGTGTGTGTGTTGCGTGTGGCTGTCGTGCGTTTGTGTATGCGTTATGTTAAGCGTTCGCCATGAAGTTTAGCGAAAGCGTATCGCTCGCTGCTAGCTTTTGTACGTAATTTTAAAAAAATTTTAATTTTTGCTTATTTTTCATTTCGTTAGATTCGCAGTGAACAACAAAAAAGAGAGAAGATACAAAAGGCAAACCCAACAAAACACCGAAATGCCCGATGGAAAAAAACAACACAAAATTTCGACATGTTTTTTTTTTGGCGTTTTGTTTTTTTATGGTTCGCAAAAAATAAGTAGCAAGCGATAGAAGCAGAGTCCACGACAGCGATAGCAGCAGATGAAGCAGCCGAGCCGTCATAATATAACAGCAAAAGCAACAACAACAGCGCAAAATTTCCGAAATTCGCACAACGACAGCGCTTCTAAGTTAATCACTCGGCAAAATTATTCGTCGCTGCTCGTTCACTCGTTCGTTCGTTCGTTCGTTCGCGTTGCTGTCGCACTTTCGTAGTTTTTTGTTGTTGTTTTATTTTCATGTTACGGTTTTCTTGTTACTGTTTTTATTTAATTAATCTCTACAATACTATTTCTAATGTTGTTGTTGTTATTATTATTATTATTGATATTGTACTAAATACACCGAATACTGTACTATACACAATCTTCGGACTGTGTTGTTGTTGTTTTTGATGTAGTTGCTACTTATTATTATAATTATTATTATATTTACTATTATTATTCTTATATAATACTTAAATAAGAAAATATTTGAAACAAAATACGCTTCCTAAATAATTTTTCCTTTATCAGGATTCGTAATGCGTCTCTTCTCCTCGCCCACGTCCTCCCCCTCCCCACTCCAGCACTAACGGCATCCGATTCTCAACAGCATCTCATTTTGGTCATTCGTCTGAACATCGTGCGAATTTCATCATCAACAAACGCATCACTAAAGAAGCAAGAAGTCAGAAAGGATGAGCGGAACCCTGTAGAAGCAGCAGCAGCAACAGCAGCGTTGCCACCTACACGAAATTTCAGGAACTTTCTATCTTACGAACTTCGCACACGATTGTCGTTGTTGTTGTTGTTGTTAAGGTTGATGTTGTTGTAAAATGTGTGGTTGTAGTTGTTGTTGTTGTTATTTGATTTTATTTTGTTTTTGGACTTTATCGGTTTTTGTTTTTATTTCAGTTTTCGTTGTTTGCTCAATAAAATCGAAATCGAGCCGTCGTCGTTGTCGTCGTCGTTGAACTCTGACTGTGAGTGTGTTTGTTTATTCGGGGGTGGTTGAGGGGGTGGGCAGGTGGTTGGGGATGTTGTGCTGATTATGGGCCTGCGTTGCCAAGCATTTTCTTTGTTTATTACTAACATCATCATCATCATCATCATCAGTGTTGTCATGATCATCATAGCTTTACACAAAATAAGGAGCTGGCTTCATTTTGCGTTTCATGAGGGGGGGGGGGGGGGGGGGGGGCAGAGGGGAGAAGGGTTGAATGCCTGGTCGGTTGACTGCGAAAAGTGGGTGGATTGGCGGAGTATCGTGTGGGTGGAGGGGGGTGGCCAGTGCGCAGTCAGGACTCCGTTTAATGATTAAAAACGGACGAAAATCGTGTTGAATTTGTTTTGTTTTGTTTTTATTTACATTTTCATTCGTTTCTGTTGCTTTTTTCATATTTTTGTTTTGCTCGTTTTGTTCGTTGCGTTGTATGAAGAGATTTAAAAACTCAGAGAGAGAGAGAGAGAGAGAGAGAGAGAGAGCGAGAGTGAGAAAAGAGAGGCAAAAAGACGGACAGCGAGAGAGAACTTGGATACATTCTACGAGTTTTCTGTTTGACGCCAACCGCAACCACCAGGAATTTTGCTCTTCTTCGTTCTCTTCGCGTACCTCCCTCTCGATCCACCCTCCTTCTTGTATCCCCTCTCTTAGCCTCTAACTGTATATTTTTATATCGTTTTCCTGTTTATCTTGCTTCGCTAATCTTCTAGCTTATAAATGATATTTTTTACAATTCATCCTTTGGCAACATGTTGCTCCTTCGCAGATGTTGCCAGACATTTTCTGCATTGCTGAGTGTCATCACGTTTTTGAGTCGTCCCTGTGTTCTTCGTGTGTCTCGTGAGTTTGGCGACAGAGAGAGAGAGAGAGAGTGAGAAAGCGAGAGAGAGAGTAATTGGAATATTTCTTGAGAACAATCCTGCGAGTTGCGAGTTACTTTCGTGTTGTTGACCAAGAGTACTCTCGTCCTCCGACTCAAAACTATGATCCTTTATTTTTGTTTTCATTGTCTACTTAATGCTTGTTCTTACTGTCTTCGTTTCTGTTGTTGTTGCTGCTTTTATTTTGCTCAACATTTTCGTGACTTCGGAAAGCGTCGAAAGCGGTCTTTTTTTTTTTTTGTTTTTTTTTGGGTTTTCGCTTTTTTATGAGCAGGGTACCAGGCCCGAAGAATGAGTGTCCTGTCCTCATCATTGAAGTGTTAATGAACTCAATCGGTTGATGATGTGGTTGTGTTTTTTTTTTTTGTTCTGCTCCTTGATTGAATTAATTTCTTTGTTTTTTCAAAAATGTGTAAAAATATTGATTCAAATCAACGATGTTTTTTATTTGTTTGCCAAAGGAATCGATGACTCAATGACTCTTGTGAATAATGTGACAATCAATCGTAGAGCAAATAAACTTGGATCTTATATAATGTTATAATCTTTGGATGTTATAATATATGAATTAATCAATTAATTTGAATAAATAAATAGTTTATGACACATAATAAAGAATTCGTGACGTCATGAAAACAAAGAAAAAACAATGTGCATGGTATTTGCTTAAATACATATACGCACATACTATATAAAGGACATGGAAAAGGTAGAGATAGAAGTCTCATCTATCTTCAAAATAATGAGATGAGAAAAAAATTAACGCGAGACTAAATTTAAGAGTTGAAGTTACGAGTCACGAGGATTCTGTAAAAAGCCCACAATCAAGGATAACGAAGGAATGAAAAGAAAGAGAGAAAAAACATTTCCCGGTGTGCTTCTGAGAACTCTGAGTGAAAAAGATTGAGTGAGAGAGAGGAAAATGTTAAGCAAAAGAGAAAGAAAAACGGAGAGAATTGATATTAAATGCAATTTAAAATGCATTTTTTGAGCAAACTCAAGCTTCGTTGAACTGAAAACTCAAGAGTTCAAAATCTGTAAGAAACGAGAAGTCAGAGAAATAAAAGGAAATCAGAAAAAGAGAGGAAAGAAAAGGAAAGAGAGAGATATCAAGAAAAACACAGACGTAAAGAGGGAAAAAGCCAGAGTTTTAAAGAGATAGGAAACTGCATCAATGAGAGAAAATCATTCATTAATTAAGAGAGAAAATCATTCATTTATTAAGAGATGATAGAAATGAAAAAAGAGAGAGAGAAATGAAGAGTGAGATGGAGAGAGAGAGAGAGAGGGAGGGAGGATAAAACTCGAAACAGGAAAGAAATGAATACAATTTTAAATATAAAATTACTGCAATGAATAAGTTTATTTATTGTATAATAAAATAAAAAAATCTGCAAAGAAAACGGTTTCTTTCTCTTTTTTCTCTTTCTCTTCAACACGTCGCTGTCTGTCCCCCTCTCACACAACAGTTTACAATTCATTCAACTCCCCTTCCCGCCGCTTGCTGGACGGCTCTGCACAACACTTTTGAAATATTTTCTACAAACGTTTCTTTGCTCATTTTTACATGGTTTTTTATAAACAAAATGGGTTTTTTCGGTAGTTTGCATTTGTATTTGTGCAACGTGCAGTTGGTTTAAAATTACAACAGCAACAACAGCAAAAGAATAACAGCAACAACAATGAATAAAAAGCATTTCAAAATGCCGTCGGCCAAAATGCAATTGAATACAACAAAGGAAACAACAACAACAACAAACGCCAATACAAAAACAACAACAACCCACACAACAACAACAGTAATAGATGAGGTGGAAGAAGCAGCTCCGAACTATTTTCATTTGCGAGGTGAGTAAATAAATTGCAACACACACACACACACGCACACGCACACATGAGACAATTGACTCGACTCTCTTTTAAGCAGCTGGACACAGAGGCACACTCTTGTTGTTGTTACTGTAGTAGTTGTTGTTGCTGTTTTTTAGTAGTTGTTGTTACTGCCCATGCACTTGCACATTGTATATCGCTCTCTTTCTCACTTATCTCACTATTTTCCACCTCTTTATCGGACTCTCTCGTTTACGCACACGCGACACAATCGATGAAGGGTGGCACTCGCATGTGTGTAAATATTAACAACAACAACAACATTGACTAAAATTTACAACAAACAGAAGAAACAACAAAACTGCAACAACCACGTTGAATAAAACGTTGCGATGTTTTTTTCGTGTTCGTTTTTTATTTTGTAAAATGAGTAAATGGTGAATTAAGTGAGTGCGAAAGAGAGGAGAAAATAAAAACAAAAATACAAAATGCATATATGTATGTATCCATTGTTGTTGTAGTTGTTGTTGTCATGTAACTGAAAAATATTCAAAATCTTAGGCCGGTCGCCGTAAACCCAGCCCACTTTATTTTTTGTGAAACTCTCCACGCGGCTTGCTTTTTTCGGAACTTATCTGGATTTATTTAAGATCCTTCATTGATCACCTCCAAATTATTAAAAAAGTATAAAGCCACAGTGTTTCTCAAACATGTTTCTTCAGGGTGTTTCTCAACTTGTTTGGATTTGCTCAATATAAATAAAATCTTTAAATACGCGATGCTAATGGAATTTTATCAGGAGTCCCGCTTCAGACAACTTATTGCACACACGTACGAAACGCAGAGAAGGCATATAAAGGGTTTTCCAATAAGAGGTGTAATTTTGAATAGCTATGGTCCTGTAAGCGTGGTCGTGGTGGCCATTTTACTGATGTTGTTTTTCATTATTAACGGCATACCTTACTCTTTATTACAAAATAAACATGCGATAATTTATCTCAAAAAATGGCATTTTTCTTTGAATATCAGAATTACACCTCTTATTGGAAAACCCTTTACTATTGTAGAACTACCACTTTTTCTCGCACAGCTCATCTCTCCACCATCACCTTGAGCAATTGTCTCCTTCTCTTCGCCTGAAAGAAATGCAAATAATAATAATTATGCTATAAATACTTAACTATTGCAATTCTTACAATAATAAAATCTTACTTTACTTGCTATAAATCTGGCGCCATATCCTCTACCACGCTGCCCAAATGATCTTCCGGAAATAAATTTAATTAGTGTATTTTTTATATCCATTTTGAAGTATGTTAAGTATGGCTTGAATATATATTTATATAATATATGATTATATATTTGCTCCCTTTACTTCCTTCCTTTTCTTTGGCTTGCACCACTCTCGTTACATAAGGATTGCAGTTGAGCAAAACCACAAGCAAAACACATCAATTAGTAAGTGTTTTACTCTCGTTGCGTGTGTCGCTATCATCTTCGGGTTAAGTGCTCGATTTTCTTTTCCTTTCCTTTTAATTATATAGTTATTTAAATTATTTTATAAATAATTAATATTAATTTATTTAGTAATTGTAGATAATTAATTTATTATTTATTGTTGAGTATTTATGACGAATATTGTGAAACGTGCAGCACATTTGTGTAGCACATTTTATATAATTGTATTAACTTACTTTCCCGTGTTTCCGCCTTACTTTATCGTTAGAAACGCACTCCAGTTTTGTAAATATAATGTATATAATATAGTATATGTAAAGGGTTAAGTAAACACCACGAATTTATAATTATTAATTTTCAGAAACTACCGTTTTTATCTCGACTTAACCATGTCCGATGTAACTTTCTGTGGCATATTATTCAAATAAAACTGTATTATGATATTAACATAATTGTAATTAACACGAAAACAAACATATACTCGAAACATTGTAAAATAAAGCCTACTATAAGTAAATCGAAGGCCCTAACGTCTGCCATCTTGGACCATTATACATATGTACATGCATACAAACCATGTAAATATTTACCAATTCTATATACTACGTGTACATATGTATATGCATATGTATGGACATGTTATGTTAGGCATCGTCATAGCGATGGTTTTGCATAAGAGGAGGTTAGGAAAGTTACAAGGCAAACACAAAAAAATGTAAATGCATGTAAACGTCACTTTGACATTTTCATTTTGCTATTGTTGTTCTCGTTGTTGTTGTTATTGTTATTGTTATATTTGCAGTTATTTGCTTGCAGCGAGCGGCCAGCAAGTGAGGTGTTTTTTGGTTGTTTTTGGTTGCTATTTTACCGTTAAAAAGTAACGCATTATGCGCAGTTTTTTACTCTGTTGATGTTATTACTATTGTTGTTGTTGTTGTTACTAAACACGCACGCTGGCAATTTATTGTTGTCCTTCTTTGGATTCATTAGATTTTGTAATTATATTGGTTTCAGAGGACGTTGCTGTTGCTCTTGTTGTTTAGTTTTTCCTGTAGGTGGTCAAAAATAAATGGGTTTTCTGTTATTGTGTTTATTTCCCATAAAAAGAAGATGGGTGAGACGTGATTTGTTCTGTTATTGGTTTTCATGCAGACTGCTGATTTTCTTTTAATTGATTTAATCTTTTTAATTTTACTACGATTTTTGCAGCTGCGATAGGATTTTGTTTCCTTCAAAGGCTTAATTTTATCGTTGTGGAATTACTACAATTTCGTTGTTGTTTTAATTTTTCAAGCCGATAAAAACAACGTGTCACGAAATGTGTAACGCATAGAAATAGAGACGATAGGTATAGAAAAGTATATATATTCTTGATCAGCGTGACGATTTAGCCATGTCCGTCCGTCTGTCTGTCTGTCTGTCTGTCTGTCTGTTGTTTTCCTCCTCGTAATGGTTTTTCGACCAAATTTTATTTTATATAAATAAAAGGTATTTCAAATGCCTTTATAACGGTACCTTCACTGATAGCTATAATAGTTTAGGAGATATAGTGATAAGAATTTCAATTTACAATTCGATAACTATAAGACAGCAAAAACTGGTTTAATCAGCATAAAAATCTAAAAAAAACAACAATTAAGATGCATTTAGTTGTGTTAGTTAGTGTTTAGTGTGTTTAGTTAGTGACGATTGAAATCATTTTAACATAAAGTCTCATAATATAAATAGACAATTTTCATTAAATTTTATATTTTACAATAGATTATATTAAAAAATATGCTTGAACATGAAAACTTATCTTCACGAACTATTTTGGTTTGTATGTAATATTTTACATACATATTTTAACAATAACATAGTAAGTTGTTTTTATTAACAAAAGTTTTTATACCCTACACCTTAAGGTAAGGGTATATTCACTTTGTCACGAAATGTGTAACGCATAGAAATAGAGACGATAGGTATAGAAAAGTATATATATTCTTGATCAGCGTGACGATTTAGCCATGTCCGTCCGTCTGTCTGTCTGTTGAAATCACGATCACAGGAGAACCGCTGAAGATATCGTGATGAAATTTTGCATAAATATTGTTTCTTGTGGTGTGCAGGTTGGTATTGAAAATGGGCAAAATCGGTCCACGACCACGCCTCTTTTTTAGTAAAAATGTGATATCAGCCGTTGTTGTTTAGTTATGACAACAAAATTTCATTGCTAGTTATAGAGTAACTTCATCTTCATGCCAAATATGGGCGTGATCCGCCCACTTTTAGGTTATACAGGCAAAAGAGGGTCTTAAATGGTTATATTGTTAAATATGTAATCTTCCTGAATCAAACTTTACATAACAACTTCTTTTCTATTAAAACATTATTACAACATTGGTATAAAACCTTAATTCCTAAAGTTCCTAAAAATTCCTAAAAACTTTTAAGGTGTAGGGTATCTAAGATTCGGCCAGGCCGAATATAGCTTTCTTACTGGTTTATTAATACAGCCTTTGCAAATTGTGTACTTTGAATTCAAATGTTTATTCCTTTTAATAAAACTCAGTGTCTATTTATTTTTCTAATTTTTTTTCAAAACTATTTGTATTTTATTTATTTATTTATGCTGAGAAAGAAAAATTCCAAATTGATTCGTGTACCATACAAAATGCATGTTGTGTAAACCTACTACACGAGTTCAACATTATGAAATACTCGAATCCACAGAAACCAGAGTTTTAGACAAATGACAAAGTTTACCAATGTTCAATGCATCATATCTTCTCTTTCTCTCTTCTGCAATACAAGGATTTGCACACTTTATGATGAGTAGCTGTCTCAGTTGCTCTTATACTTGGCTCCATTTGATGTGTCACTTTTTGCTGTGGTTTTTTTAAAACCTTGCAAAAATTCTGAAATTGCTGGGAGTTGAAGTGAAATTCTCATTCATTGTTTGTTGGGATTAATTGATTTTCGCTAAAAGTATTAAAAAAATTACTAATAAATTATTTTGGTAAGTGTTCTTGGAGCTGTAAGCAATAAATTTTGTCAAAAATTCTGGTGTATTACGTGGGAAAAACAGATTAAATCTTCAGTGAAACGTCTGAATTTATAAAACGGTGGCGTGCGTGATAAAAAAAGAATGGACCTAAATTGCATGTGATATTTTGTGTGGTTTTGGACTGGAGTCTCCATTTTGAAAACATTGTTAAATATAGGAAAATCCTTGGCTACATAATTCAATTAATATTTATTAATATCTTTGCTGCAATTTCAAGTAAATCATGTTAAATGTGTGAGAAGTTCTTCAGATATGTGACTGAAATCGTAGTTAGTCTCAACATACACCAAAAGCATGTTGGTAGCAGTCACGACGATGTCAAAGAAGACGACGTGCGGCTTCAAGCAAACTCGTTTGTGGAGAAATCAATAAATCTTGCACATTTTTGCAGTTCTTTTCGCTGTTAAAAGTAGCGATTGCTGTTGGCGGTTTTGCGATGTCTTCCTGTCTGCTGAAATGTCAAACTAACATGGTTTTTCTTGGCTCTTACTCTGTAGTTCATTAGTTGACTAACGCTATTAGTTTTTATATGTAATCCACTTGTTTTACAAAGCTGAAGTCTTTAACGAGCCAGACCACGCAATCTTCTTTTCCCTTAGAATTTTCCTTCCATGCCTTATTATATCTGAATTTTTTTATTTTAACAAGGTTCTTGAATTTTCATGTAAGCATTTAATCGTAGCTAAGTACGAGTGTGCTTCGTTCGTTTCCTTTCTGCTGCTACTGCTGCTGCTGATGACTGACTTGATTGCGCTGTAAGTCCAGAGTGTTGTCTGGAGTCAGCGCTGGGTTTGAGGAAGACAGCCAAAGCACAGTTTTTCCTCAAGTATCAACCACGTATTATTGCGCATTTACGATGTCTACTCATTGATAAAGAATGACCCTTTAATCGCTTTTTTTTTGTCCGGTCAAAATCCATTGAATGAAATTGAATTTTCTTTGGTTTGCTTGAAAGATGAGAACTTATTTCGCGAAACCTTCTGTAAGTATGCAAGTTTCTTTAATTTTAGTTTCGAGAAACTGCAAAGAACCAATGTACAGAAATCTTATTCAGCAAAATCGGATCTTGGTTCTTTCGGAGGTTTAATTTGAATCTGTGTTAGGAATATCTTAAAACAATAATCAATTTATTTAACTCGGGTATTTTGAATCAATGAAATCAATATTATTACCCGATAAGTTCTTCACACGTTTAAAAATACTTTAAGAAGGTTTTCTTTGCTTAAGCGTAGGTAAGTAAATAAACAGCAGCAACAACAACGAGAATAACATCGAGAAGTACATGAAGCGACTTCCGGAAACTAGTTCAGTCAGACGTTGTCTTTGCTTTATTTTTCCCTCTTGTGCTAAAGCATGAAATGAGCAAAGTACAAACATAAAATGAACAAACTAAATAAAAAATGGAAGAAAGTTAACAGCGCTTGAATTTTAACTGCTTGCTGTCGTCGTATCTCGTTGTTTGTTGTACGTGTTTGTGTTCTTCCAATCTGTATGTCAGTCATTCTGTCTGTCTGTCCATCCATTATTCGCGTTTTATATACATACGCGATCTTTTCTAGTATTCGCGCTCACTTCGGTTTCAAGATGGAAATTTATTTGCTTGCAATGAAATAAAACTCCCAGCCAACCAATGTAACTCGTGAGCTGTGTAAAGTTTTTCCTTAAGAAGCAGCAGAAGGAACTCCAAAGAGGACAAAGACGTTGGTGGCAAACTTCGTCGTCGTCGTCGTCTTGTTTCTCTTCTGGCTCTCTTTCTTCTCTGCAGCATAAAGCTTGGCTGCTTGCTTAACCATCGACAAACGAAAGTGAAATTCTTTTATCCATGTTCCCGTGCTTCCTCTTATTTTGCGCCCATACTTTGCGAGCGAACTCGTCCTTGAAAAAGTTTTAAATGTGCCATTCATTTAGCTTGAAGGTGGACTCTTAAAGCATACGTTTTCCTAGAAGTTCTGAACTTTGGGCAACTTTAAGGTCTTTAAAGAGAACTTCTCTCGTGCTGAGAGAAGTTGTTGTTCTCTTGTTGGTGTTTCAAGTCGGAGATGTCGTATATATCAACGGTTTCTAATTTTATTACCCCGCTTAACTGATTTACATAAATGATTCTCTATTTTTCCTCGATTCCTTTACCATCACCGATTCTTTTTCGTTTCAGTTTTCCGTTTTTAGTCACAGACAAACAAGAAAAAAACCACCCACCACCTCCGCTCACTCTTGAAATAACTGACCAAACAAAGAAAATATAGCAAAATTAGGCGAATACATAAAAGTAGTCACCAACTAGCAACAAGAAAAACAGCAACCACAAACATGTCCAGCCTACCGCGGCGCATAATCAAAGAAACGCAGCGACTTATGCAGGAGCCGGTGCCCGGTATCAATGCCATCCCAGATGAAAACAATGCACGTTATTTCCATGTTATCGTCACTGGGCCCAACGATTCGCCCTTCGAAGGTGGCGTCTTCAAGCTGGAACTCTTTTTGCCCGAAGACTATCCGATGTCGGCGCCGAAAGTGCGTTTCATCACCAAGATTTACCATCCGAACATCGATCGTCTGGGACGCATCTGCCTCGATGTGTTGAAGGATAAATGGAGTCCAGCGTTACAAATACGCACAATTCTATTGTCCATACAGGCCCTCCTCAGCGCACCCAATCCCGACGATCCTCTGGCTAACGATGTCGCGGAATTGTGGAAAGTCAACGAAGCGGAAGCGATTCGAAACGCACGCGAGTGGACTCAAAAATACGCTGTTGAAGACTGAAGAGCTGATTATATAATTGTTAACATTTTTGCTAAATGATGGAAGGAGTGGGAATGGGGGTGGTAAATCTGCGGCGTGGTGGGCGGATGAAGCGAGTGAAAGATGATGTAATGAACGTGTCGAGATGATGAGAGAGAGATACGGTGAGAAGGTGTGGATGACCAACAGTGAAAGAGCCGGATCGAAGCGACTGCATCATTTGAAACACGTCTGAGTTCATGTTTAAATTGGGCGGGACGGGGGTAGGGGTTTTCGGTTTATTTTTGGGAAAAGTTTTTAAAACGTGTTTATAATCAGTGAGATAAAATATTGAAAATGTGAAAAGTTGAAAATTAGAAAGATGAAATAAAATTAAGATGAATTATATAAGTAATGAAATATTTAATAAATATTATTACTATGATTATTATTACTATTATTATTATATGCTAAAGAATGAAAAGAGAGAAAAAATAAGAAATTAGTACCATGCAACAGAAGCAACAACATAATGAAGCGCTGATAAAAATATATTTCTTCAATTTAATCTTCACATAATTTCTACTTTACGGAACTTCATCACTAAAGTAAAATAAATCCAATTGAAAATGATGCTTTATTTTTGTTGTTGTTGTTTTTATTATGAGTCCGCTGTTTTATTTTTCCCCTCGAATCAACTGTGTTTTAGTTTGACTTCAACCCGGTGGAAGTGACGTCAGAAGTGTAACAATCCAACGATTTTCGGGTCCATCATAAATGTTGTGTTTACTATAATGGATATGGAAATTAAAATTAGAATACATAAGTATAATTTTTTTTTGTATTTTGTTATTGAATTAAGATGATTTTTTAATTATTATTAGTATGAAAAAAAATCGACTACTAACTTTATTTTGTGCTAATAATTAGTAGCTTAAATGTATTTTAATAAGAATGAAAGCAACAACAAAAAAAATATAGAAGATATAAAGAATCAACTAATAATCAATCACTTTTAGCATTAGTTTTAGAAGAAGAAGAAAAAATCCACTTAAACACTTTGTTAGAATAACGCTTTAATTTCAACAGCATTAAAATAAAAACGAAAATTTAAAAAAAAGAAAACTTATTGTTTATTATTCCAACTTTAATTAATCCAAATTAAATGAGATTCTTATTATTTTCTGATTGACATTTAACTGTTGATCACCGATGAATGAACATAAAAAATAACAAAACTGTATAAAAATAATAACGAGTAAATTTTCACGGAAATTAATTCTTTGAATAGCGGCCGATGTGAATAATAATAAAAATAGCAAAACTTAAAAAAAATTGCACAAATTTCCTGGTTTTTATTTTTGCAACTTTTCAGTTTAATCATCGAAGATGATGAAAAGCAGAGGGACCACAAAAAACAATTGAGTTGCCCTTTGAAGACCCCTTGAATTATGAATCGGATTCATATTACTTGGTTTTGACAGCACAAAATTAAGAGTCTGTAGAAAACTAGTCTGCAGAAGGACGAAAAGGGACCTACTTGTTATGATTTGCTTCGATTATCCCCAATAGAAGGGGTTTATAGTGGATGGTATTCCATTTTCTGGCTCAGTAGTTTCAGAAGTTCTGGCCGCTGTGGAACAGAAACATTTTCATCCATCCCAAAAAGAAACACCCACTAACAAAGATGTACAGGATCTGTTATAAAAATAATCACCAATATGTTGATCATGATAAATCTTATATAAGGTCAACCACGCCTGTTTAATGGGTGATATGGCTGTGCATGCCTCTACGAAAGAAGGTGTCATAGAAGTGTATAGAACCCGAAGACGAGACACAGTTAAATTTATTAAATTATGGATGAAACTTTGACTTGTGTAACTTTTTAAACACTAACTGCTTGACATTGAATGGGTCCATGTAAAGCGACAGCAGCGTTGACAAAAGAAGGCAACATCAACAAAAGCTAAAGGCTAAGCGTTTTACAAAGTTATGGCATGTATAGACTATAATACATACCAATATGAATTCTAGTGACGATTTTCTAGACTGCTCTCCTTCTTCACCTCCTCCACGTCCTGTTTCACCTCCTCCTTGACTGCCTTTCCACCTTCTCTCCATCAAGAGCATAGCAACATAATGGTTGTTGCTATTTCATTGTTGAGAGATACTCGTAGAATATTTTGATGGTTGTTGAAACTTTATATTTTGTCCTAAGCAACTTGTTGTTGGTGGTGGTGGTGTTATTGCTGTTGTTGTTGCTGCTGTTGCTAGTGTTGTTGTTGTAGCTAAAGTTTATGTGCCACAATATGGCAGCCGGAAATGTGCCAAAGGAAACCACCAACAAACACTCAAAAAGGATGTACATTAAAACAACAACAATTACTACAACAACAACAACTATGCTCTATAGTGGAGACAATATTAAGTGGTTTAACTGGAGAAAACAAACAGGAAAAAAATTATATTCTATTCAAGGACTTAAAAAGATATCAATCGCTTTACAACAACAACAGAAACGACGAGCTCCAAAACTGTTTGAACAATGTTAGAGACAACAAAACAACAATAGAAACAGTGACAAAAATCGCTGTCAGGCTGCCATCGAAAAAGCGGTCGGAGAGAGTGACAGGGCTCTATAACAACAAAAACCACCAAATTATACGGATACAACAACAACCAAAACAATAACATCCAAATGTTTTATATCTAAAATCTGAATCCTTAAATTTTGGCCATAAAAGAAGAACATTTGACGGGGCAAAAAAATGAAACAAAAGTAAAAGAGCGAAAAAAATCGAAGGACTGTAAAAAACTGCGGTAAAGTTTTAATATTTGGCTAAAACGAAACGGAATCACACAGACACACGAATGAAGCAAACACCAACGTATTCATGGTGTATATATGTAAGTAAGTACATATACATATACAACACATTCCCTTAGCCAGATATTCAAAATAAACACAGACAAGCCAAATCCTGTGAATAAAGCAGCCAAAAATCGGTTTAAATACCACAGCAAAAAGCCACCTAAAAAAGCGTGGGCTTTTTAAAAACGTATGCTTTGGCAGCAACCACTGAAAAAAGATAAAAAAAAAACAAATTAAAATAAAATGATAAAAAAATAAAAATGAAAATAAAAATAAATAACATCAAGGATTCAAGCCGCCACCAACTATTATCTCTCAATAAAGTTCTGTAACTTTCTCTACCCAAATAAACTCCCACACACTTCCCTCCCCTTCCCTTCAATCCCTCCCTCGGAATACGCAATCACTTATATGGACAGATAGAAGAGGAAGAAGAATAGATGTAGAGGAAGAACAGACAGGCACGAATATATATAAAAAACTATGTACATATGCATAACTATATAATGTTGTTTGGTTGTTTGTTGTTCCTTGTGTTTGGTCCTTGCCGTTGCTTTTACCTCTGCAACTGTTGTTGTTGTGCTTTTATTTTACCTAAATTGGCACCAGCTTTGCAATGTAAGCTTCGAAGAGATTTCTTTCGAAGGATATCCTTGTGAATCCTAACCTAATATTAGTCAACATAAATATTATAAATATCACGAAATTGCTTATTGTATATAAACAAAAAATAAAAATTAAAAGAATAATTTAAAGAACATTATATTAATTCGAGTCAGGAGGTGATTGATTTGTCTCGATTCTATTGAGGTACTGAGAATTCCAGGATCCTCTTCAGATCCTGAGAACTCAACAATATTCGAAAACAAAAATGAAAGCACTTTTAACGAACCTTAAAACAGTGGCAAAACTTGAAACATTCAAGTGATATTCACTGAGAGTTTTGAAAGAGCACCAAGTATCCAGCTCGAAGGATCCGAAAACCCAGAAAACACTCAATTATATCGAATCGAAGGGTACCGCTATAATAGTATATATGTATGTATAATGAAAATTAAAAAACAAAAGAGAGGAAGAGAGATATAAAGAAAGAGAGACAATATGAAGAGAGAGAGAGAGAGAGAGAGTAAAAGCGACTTTTTGAATAAAACTTTTGTTTGTTCAAACCTTCGATAAATTCTACAAAATCTTGCTACAATACTTAAAATAAAAGATACAATGAATGAACAACACGTAACATCAGTTAAACAACAACAACAACAAAAATAGAGATAGTAATAATATTATAACAACAACAGCAGCAACTAAAGTGGCTGCATGGTTGCCATCATGTTTCAAATTCCAAACGATGCGAATAGAATTCAAGCCAAAAAATGTGTGTGTTTGTTTTAGAAACAGGCACTTTTATTCGTTGCACTGTTGTTGTTGTTATTGTTTTTATTATTGTTATTATTATTGTTACTGTTTTTGAGATGGTTGTTGTTGTTGTTTTATAGTTGCAAACGCCTGAGCCTGGCGCTCATCCGTAAATGGTTTTTTTTTTTTAAACATGTGATGTGTTGTTGCTGTTGTTGGGGGGCGAAGGCGGTGGTGGTGGGAAAAAAATAAATGTTGAGCTTTAGAAATTCTGGCAATAATGAGAGAGAGAGAGAGAGTGAGTGAGAGAGGGAGAAACGTGAGTGTGTATGATTGTGTTCGATAGCCTCAGCTTAAAACTTCGAACAATAAAAAAGGAACAACCAATAAATTCGATGGGAGCGTGGAGTGAAGGCGGGGGTGATGGTAGAGAAGGCAGTGTTGAGGTGGTTACCAAGAGTTTAACTAACATGAACATCAAACAGCAAGGAATGTGCAAAAAGTCAGTCAGAAAGAGAGACCGACAGACACAATAAATAAATACTCGTAGATATATAAATGCATATGAGTACATATACAGTTATATAGACATCTAGAGAATCAAAAAGACAGATAGATAGACAGGGAGATAGTGTAAGTATGGTCAACTGTACAGTGGGACAGGCGAACGCACCAGGATTCGGTTACGTTTGGGCACAGCTGAGGCGAGCTGAGGTTCTGACGAATAAAGAAAAAACCAAAACAAAAAAAAAAAATGGAAAACTATAAAAAAGCCTCTCATCGTCGTTCTCGTCCTTATCGACGTCGCTGTCAGCGTCGTTGCATGCCTCGCTTGACGTCGGCGAGGGGTTGACGCAGTAGCCACACCCTTCGAGTGCTTCTGATTGGTTCTCCGAGGCGGCATTCAATTCAGTTGCCGCTTTTTTGTTCCTTTTTTGTGTTGAATTTTTCCATCTTCTCGTTTTTTGTTGATCCTTTTTATTTGTAGTTTTAAGGTTTTTCTTTGTCTTTTCGTGTTGTAGCGTGTACAATTTTTTGGTGTTTCATTTTTTGTTGTTGCACTCATATTTTGGTCTTGTTGTTTTTTTTTTTCATTTGTTTGCTGTTTATTTATTGTATTTCGTGCACAATTTTTCGGTCTTCCTTGTCGTTGGTGTTGTTGTTATTGTTGTTGTTGTAGTTGTTTGTCTACAAGTTGTATGTGTGGTTGTGTGTGTGTATGTGTGTGTATGTGTATGTATTTCTGTGTTTTTGCAGTTTTCCGTTTTTCGGTAATTTTTAGCAAACTCAGCTGAAGGGTATTTTTTAGAGGGCGGCAGCTGAGGCAGCTGAGGCGACGTCGCCGATGACGTCGACACCAGCAGAAGGTGATCTTCGAAAGCAGGCTCCTCTCTCTCTCTCTTGTCAATGTGTTAGTTTGTGAGAATAAATTAATGAATATGCATCTGTGTGTGTTTTTATGTATGTGTGTTGATGTTTTTCTGTGTGCGTGGGTGAGTTTTTCGCATAAGGTTAATGGAACTACAGCTGAACGAAGCGAGTTGGCAAGCAGACATACTGACAGACAGACAGGCAGACACACAAACAGACATACCGACGTTCAACCAGACAACCAGTCAGTGCAACAGTCTGGCAGGCGACTGAAGCCAGTCAAAGATTAGATGCAGTAGAAGAAGAAGAACACTGCTACTTTATTTCCCCCTTCGTTTAGAAACCTCCCCTTCCTCCCCTGCGAAACCATCCGCTTCTTCCTCTTCTTCCATATAATCTTCCCTTTTTGGCCATTTTCCTGATTTTGTCTTTGGCAATGTTTATGTATTTTTTTCCCCATCATTTTTCAGTTTTTCTTTTTCTACAATATTATTTGTTGCCATTATTATTTGTTGTTGTTGTTTTCGTTGTTATCTCTTCGTCGTCGTCGTCGTCGTTGTTGTTGTATTTTGGTTCATGTTGGTGCAAAAATGATTGCTTCAAATATATTATAACATTTAAACAGACGTTTTGTTTTGCATTTTTATTAAGATTCATAAATTGTTGCACATGCAAATTTTCGGCAATCTTATTTTCCCAAACAGAAAGTGTTGAGGGTGGTTAAAATTAATGACAACTCAAGTGGTGGAATTTATTTAATGTGAACAGTTTTGAACACTTGAACACTAGAACAACAACAACAGCGACGACGATGCTGGTTGTTGGAATCTTCAGTCACTTCACAAGATTGATTTTACTTAAGAGATTGTTTCTTAAAATCTTTTCCAGAAAGCGTTTGCGATGTTGCAGTTGAAATATTCTTGAATTGAGAACCTTTAGAAGAAATTAAGAAACTCAAGCATTGATACTCATCACGAATATCAGTATTTTTCTTTACATGCCACGCCTCCTTCCGGGTGTTGGACAAACGGATGGACAATCGGATGGACAAACTCAATAGATGCCTTCATTTTCGAGCGTAGGGTATCAAAACTAAAAACAAGACAACAAACAATGACGACAACGAATCCAAGGATTTTGATGACCGACGGACATTTTGATGTAGGAAATGCTTTTGACAAATACACGAATTTGCTGAACCTAAACACACACACACACACACACACACACACACAGCCATACATATGAATGATGTATACATGCATAAGAGTATGTATCCGGTTCTCATTCGGTTCAACGGCGTGGATGCCTGTTTTTCATTAAAACGAAGGACTCTCGAGCGTCCTATCGAGCTCACGAAACCTAACAAAGTTTCCACAACCTCTAAACTCCCCCAGAAAAGCATCCTTTCCCCCATCAAACCTCCCGAACCTTCACACTGGATAAAACAGTGGGTAAAAACCACTCAAAATGTACTATTATTCGGTTCCTTCTTCATCTCCATCAACGACCTCATCGTCGTCTTCTACTCAACCAAACCCTCTGCGCTAGAAAAGTTTTTTTTAAGGATTTTTGGATTTTGTCGAATTTGCTGTCGAATGAGATGGACAAAAACGGAGACGACAGAGAGACAGGACAGAGAGATTTCATGGAAGGGGGTGGCAAGAAGGTGGTGGATAGAAGGAAGGACGTGTTGTTGGCGAAGGACAAAGGACGAGAGTGTTAAATGGAAGCTTTCGAGCTGATTGAAGTTATGCGATTCGTTGTAAGAACGAAAATTAATAGAAGTGCAGCAACAACAACAGAAACTCAAAGCACAAACAAGGAAACAAGACGAAGATGAAGAGAAGAGAGAGAGAGAGAGAGAGAGAGAGAGAGAGAAAAAACAAGGAGTAGAATGAACGAATAGAAAAAAACAAAAACTATTCAAAGCTTCGAAGAGTCGTTTTTGAAGCGCAACGCAATTTCGTAGCTCGTCCATTCGTTCGTTCGTTAAGAATGCATGGGAAATGTTTTTGCCAAAAATGCTGACATTTGTTTATGGATGTGTATATATTATATACATATGTATATACATACACATAGTGAATATATAGTGTAAGTGTGTGTGAAGGTTTTTTGCCAGAAAAGGATGGAAAAGTTGAAGGACTCAAAATATGCTGAGCCTGTTTTTGGCAGGACAGCAATAACAACAACAACAACGATAAAAACCACAAATAAGTAAAAACCGCAAATTCAAGCAGCTAAGATGAAGAAGGAAATTGGTATTTAAGACAACAACAACAACAACAACAATACAATTAGAAATAACAATAGACAAGCAACAACAACCAGAGACAACATGAACTACTGCACTTTTTAGAATAGAGTACCCCACAATCTCCAGAGTGACCAGGTGGTTAATGAAAGGAATTCGTAACCATCATGCTTTTTTCTCTTTTGTAAAGAAAACAAAAAGATCAGAAAATATTCCAAAGCAGTTCTCTTCATAAATAAGAAAGAAAGTTTTTCATTTTTTCAATTGTTTTTCAATTGAATCGAAACAGAATTCATAGAGCTAAAAACACCACATCAAATAGTAGAAAAATAGCCAGATTTCTCTATGTTTTTCAGTCAGGAAGGAACCCGTATTAAAACCATCGGGGAAATCTGAGTAAAGTTTAGAAATCTTATGAAAATACAAATTGAATAAGAAAATCTTCTTGTTTTCTTTAGAGACGATCCTGTCAAAATAAAATCAATTATTCGTGCTTCATTATTTCATTTATTCAACCAATTTCAAAAATAATTCGGTAAACTGAAACTTCGGCTTCGTTGTTACTTTAATGGCGAATTCTTATAAATAATATCATTAAATTAAGTAGTTTTTCCTAACAAAAGAAGCAATTAATAAGAGTACTTTATACTTTCATAGAAGGAAACTTATTGATTTCATGACTTACTGGAGAAAAATATATGAATTTCTTATTAAAATCACGATTGAATAAGATTAACTTCTTGTTTTAAGACATGTTTAAGGATCTTCTGTGATACAATAAATAAGATTTCTCTATGTAAAAAACATATTATTAGTATGTTTCAATAAGATTTCATAGTAAAACGGGCTCCAAACCAAAGTCCAACTAAAAGGGTCTTTCATCAGTGGTCATGAGGTTGTAGAGGGGCGCATTTCACAGGTTCGATCAGGCCAAAGCTCAATTTCTTTTGGTTTTTATTTAGTTTTATTCAATCTCTCGATTTTTAGTGGGTGGTCTTAACTCTGGTCACTCTAAAGAATACACTATAAAATTCACTGACAAAACCAATGAATTTGAACGGTTGTCTGAGCAACGTTCTCCCCGACCCCCGCCCCTTTTTCACTCTTTCCATCTGTGCAAAACCACCTTACCGCCCCCTCACTTCCCCACCCTTTTAAGTCTTTTTTTCTACAAATAAATAATTGATGAAATAACAAAAAGAAGCATGAAAAAAGCAACAAAAGCAACGTGAAGCAAGGCGCACGTAGGGAATTTAAGCAACGTGCCGAGCTCTGTAATTTTTGTCTGTCTGTTTGTCTGTTTTTGACTGCCTACGTGAGTGTGTATCGTTGTATGTGAGTGTCGTTGTATGTGTGTATGTATGTGTGTGTATTTGTGTGTGCTTTTGTATGCGTCCCTGTGCGAGTATTGATTTTATTCAGCTTCTTCTCCTGCTTCTTTTTATGCCCCATGATACTCTTCCTTCTCTTATTCTCTTTCTTCTTCCTCTTCTTCTTCTTCTTCTTCTTCTCTTTTCCTCTTCTTCTTTTTCTTTTCGTTTTTTAAGCAAGCTTAACACAAAAATGGTTGAAAATCTTGTTTTTCGTAACTTTTTACTTTGGTTTTTTGTTGGATTTTCTATTCGCTTGGTTTTTTCTGCGAACATTTTGTTCGCATAGGTTATCCTTTGGCAAGCGAATGGCTCGACACAGCGTAGCGCATCATGCACGCAACACATACACACGCATACATACACACACACTCACCGTTATTCACTTTGGTCGGCTCGCATGTGCACAACGTGAGTGCAGCATAAATGAATACGCTTTTTTTACCGTATAGACTGGCTTTTGTTGTTGTTTTTGTTGCTGTTCCTGTTTCCGGCCTGACCAAACGAACGAAGTGCAGACCAGGCCAGGAATCGGTAGTCATCAGGCCAGCACCCAGGCCGGTCGATGGGTTTTGAACCCCCAACAGCACCCTTCACCCTGTATGTGTATGTGTGTGTGTGTTTTTCATATGTGTTTGCTTTATGCAGCTGACCTATCGTCAGCGTGTGTTGCGTATTCACTTCAAAAGCTGCAGCACCACGCGTGTGTCGACTGTCTATCGTTCGCTCATCCGCCCGGCCGTCTCTCCATCCGTCCCTCCTTCCGTCTCTCCATCCGTCTGTCTGTAGAAATAACGAAATAGTAGATGAAAAAACCTTTCAGAATTTCCACTGCTGCGATATCAATTAATGAATTTAGTGGGCGGTGGAATCCGTTGCTTTTTTCCCATGCGATACGAAGGAGTGCGCTTCATGCAGCCTGTTCACTGCTTTGATGTGCGTGTGTGTGTGTGTGTTTGTGTGTGTTGTGTGTTTGACTGAGTGTGAGTGAGTGCAACAAAATGTTGTTGTACTGTTATTCTAGTCGCTGGGCGCAGTCGGCATCGCTGTTGGTGTGGTTTTAAGGCCGGGTGTCGCTTCTGGTACACACACACACACGCTTCTGTTCATCGGCTGGATTTTCGTTGGCCTTTCGCTGGTTTGATGCGTTTTCGGAGTTCTGCCTCCCTCCCTCCCACTGTCGGGACCAACAACGTACATGGAAATCGGTTTTATGCAATGAGCCGCTTTTGTTTATTTTTGCAACTTGGTGTCTGTCGTGTCCGATCCTGGTGCTCCACCCGATCACATACACACACACACTTACACACACACACACATACTCACTCACGATGCAAACATCCCGGATGCAGTCTGTGTGTCTGTCTGTCTGCCAGCGCGTTTGGGTGCGATGTGTACCAATCGAAAATGTCCGCCGCTCGAATCGTGTGCATGTGGATAGTATAGTATATCCCTTCATTTGTTGTTGTTGTTGTTATTACTATCCTTTGCACTGGGCTCTACTTTTATATGGGTGCAAAAAATAGGCAAAATAATGCATGTCGTCGTTGCTGATTGCAAGCTGTTTTTGTGGTAGTCGCTGCTGCTGCTGGTTGTTGTTTCTAGCTTCTCAAAATGGCGTTGATGCAGACATTTCGAAATGTTTTCAATGCAACGCACCGAAAACACACCCTCATCACTCTATAAGTAGATTAAAAGAAACGGTACCTCAACCTGTTAAACGAGTACCTTTTATAACCATTGAAATTGAGGGTTTTTTCTTATTATTAGCTTTCATGTGGAAAAATAGTTGAAGATTTTTCCAGGAATTTTCTTAATTGTAACATGATGAGGATGGAACTGAATGACGACTGTACATCGGTATATTTTGAGGGCCTCTTGAGACTACTCTAACTCTAAAATCGAGTAGATTAGATGAGATGATTGTAGAGAAGAGATGAGGATAGATTAGATGAGAGAAGTGATGATAGAGAAGAGATGAGGATAGATTAGATGAGAGAAGTGATGATAGAGAAGAGATGAGGATAGATTAGATGAGAGAAGTGATGATAGAGAAGAGAAGAGGATGCAGGACTCGAGCTGATTGTAGATAGGGAATGATGGAGGAGATGAAATAACGGTAGAGAAGAGAAGATGGAAAACAAGGAAAGAAGAAGAACACAGGGCTTCACTGGACACACGATGTTAGTAGCGGCGATTTCATTGAAACAATAACAATAACAACAAAAACCACAACAACAATGAACAGGCAATAAATGCTACCTTAAAATTATTTATGACTCCGAGTAACGTTATGTTGGCCCCGTCATTGTTTCGGTTATGGACGATGTATGAGGCCCTAAACAGGGTACCTAAACTATACTCATAGTATGTGCTTGTGTCTGTGTGTGTGTGTTTATGGTGTATGTGTACGTGGGTTTGTAATATCCTGTAGATTGTTTATTTAATATTGTTGTTGTTGTTATTGTCCATGATCTAAAACTTGAGCTTTCACAGTAGTTTCAGCGGGCGTAGAAATAAAACAACAACATTAACAATAACAGTATCCGCCACACTCTCGTCTTCTTCTTCTTCTTTTTTATCAACAACAACATTAGCCACAAAAGCAGCAACAGCAACATGAAGCGCCAGTTGGCAATATATATTTATTGCCGACCATAATATTTTATTTCCTTTGAAATTCAATAAATGATTTATATTGAGACAGCCTCGGACTAGAAATTGCTAAAATGTGAGAGTGTGAGGTGTTGCTCTTTTACCTGAAATGAGCCGCTCTGACGTCGTCCGGGGCCGCATCGTTGTTAACCGTGGCCCAAATGGCTGGAGACTAACCAAGATCAACACCAGCCAAGACCAGCCAAGACCAAAAGCAATCTGTAGACCAGGCCAGACCAAAGCAGTCCCAAAGCAAGCGAAGCAGACGGACGCATTTCGCGACGCGGCGCTTTTCTTTTGTTAAATAATCACTTTAATTGGATAAATTGTGTATCTCTCTAGGAATAAAATAAAATAAAGACCAGCAAATACGAATAATCGATTATTATTGTCGCCTCTGCTTCTGGTTAGACTTCTTTCTCTCGTCTCGCTTCCCTTCCCTTCGGTTCCCTTCACATCCTCTCCTTTCCCTGCCTGATGGCAGTCTTTGACTCAAGTTGCATGTAGTTTTCTAAACACAATAACGTTGAACCATTGAGTAAAATTTATCGATTTCGATTGTTTCCCAAAGATAAAGCAGCTACGTGCACTTTTCGCAAAGTGAAAATCATCGTCGTCGTCGTCGTCGTCGTTGTCGTTGTCGTAGATGTCGTCGTTGTCGTCGTCGCCGTCGTCGTAGATGTCGTTGTTCGTCTACTTGGTCTACTTGGACCCTCGCGATAGCTCCCAAAGCTTCACGCTCGAACTACATACATACGAATGCGTCAAATTATGTCGCAATTGTTTCTCGGTGATGCCCGCATACAATCGATTTTCTTCTTCTTCTTCTTCTTCTTGCGGTGTTTTTTTCTTTGCTTTTTGCTCTATTTTTTGGCCATAATTTCAACGAGTGTTGATTTATTTATGCTTTATTTTATGGCTTCTGATTTAGAGCAAGCTAAGTATGTGCATATATTGAGGGTGAAGGTGGGTGTGTTCGCGGGGGGTGGGGGGGGGGGCGGGGAGAGGGACATTTTCTGGCAAGTTTTGCGAGGGACCAAATGGAATGGAATAAATATTTTCGTGGCTTGAGTCGGTAACAAGAGACAAGCATATGAATGATTGTTAAATAGGACAAAAAGTTTCTTTTCTCAAGTAAATTAAATCAAATAAAATGCAATAATATTAAATTCAAGTAAAATTGAAATGAAATGTAATTAAATTCAATCAAATTCAAATTAAATTCAATCGAATTCAATTCAGATCCACATTAAATCCAATTGAATATACAATATAATTAAAAACAAAGGATAACAACCAACAAATTACACCAACACCATAATAACAACATTAAGAACACTAAAACTTAACCTGACAAACACACACACACAAATCTACATGAAGTCTACATGAAGCATGCGAGTTCCGCTACACCGATTAAAGCCGCCCCTCTCCCCCCCCCCCCCCCCCCCCTCTACCCCACTGCTAGACTAACAATGATAATCCGAAACCCGAGAGCCGAAAACCTTTTTCATGCTAATTCAACGTGCTCACAAGGGTACCCATTAAATTGCTGCTGGAGGAGGAACCCGTGTGCGGAGGGGGCAGGAGAAGTGTAAGTGATTAAATTTAATTTAATTTAAACAGAATGATAAACATAGTTGTCGGAAATCAGAGAGAGAGAGAGAGAGATAGAGAGAGAGAGAAGGTTTAGGAGAAGTTTAGACGAGGCTGGAGAGGATGGAAGGGACTGAAGATCATGGAGAGGGAAGAGTGGGATGTGGTATAGTTTAATAGTAGTTTAGGCTATTTTTATTATTGCCCGTTTTTTGTTTCGGTTTAATTAAGCTAAGTTTTTTTTTCTAGAAGACTTTGACGATGGAGTACTATACGACGTATAGTATACGTGTATAGCGTGATTTACTCACTTATTCCACCTCATTTTCCCCCCTCAACCTCCACTCACTTCTTTTCGACTGGCTTTAGAAGTGCATCAGCCGCTTTGGTCATTAAAGACTCATTTAAGGTACCTCTTTTAGAAGCCAAATCTTTACTTAAATGGACTCTCTTTTTAATCTACTCTCTACTTAGTTTTTTCTCCTTTAAATCGCCTCTTCTTCTTCTTTAATAGTCTTTAGATTACATTTTTAGCATATCTTTTAAATTGTAATTCGTGGTACATAATTAATTTTAATTGTAAGAACTGAACATTGGAATAATATGAGTAGTTGTTTGATGAAAGAGTGAAGGTGTTCGCTAGTAGATGGGTTAAATGTGGAAAGCGGAGGGGTCTAGAGGTGTGTGTACGTATGATCAATGGATCTCCTATTTCATGTAACATGTTCTTTAATAAGTGACTAGTATTTAAATTCCACTTTAAAGTGTATTTTTGTTCTTGATTTTCATTTCTGTTGATGAAGTAATTTATCAATTATGTAGTATTGTTGTTGTTTTCATTGCTGTCGTTGTTGTTATTATTATTATATTTTCATTACCTAGCATGCAATCGGTTTTGCATTTCGTGCAAATTTTGTTGACTTTTAGTCTGAGCTTCGATGTTGTATTTCGTCACTTTTTATCTTTTTATGACAGGATTTCGATAGCTAAGAACACTGGTATGATAAGTGACGGGTGGGGAGGGGGGGGGGGGGGGGGGGGGGAAAGGCGGTATGGTAGCAACCAGAGGAAGAGTGGTAAAGAGTGCGGTTCTCTTTAAATGTTTGAATCCACACATAATAAAGTGTAATCGTGTGGCTGTTGTTGTTGTTGTTGGTGTTCTTCTTCTTGTTCTTTGCAGTGTTGAAGGTTGCTTAATGGATGTTTTTAGACGCTGTCAAAATGTCATGACCAGACCAGATAGAGACAGAGAGAGGGAGAGAGAGAGGGAGAGAGAAAAGTGTGTGGCAACCATAAACGAAGCACATTTTTTAAAAAAAAACATACAATAAAAATATTCCCACTAATTTTTGGCATCACACATTTTTTTCGTACTTTTTTATCTTAAATATCTCTATTTTTATTTTAATTTTTTGTTGTCTCTTTATTAAATTATAAGTTGTACATGCAAAATGGTAACTTTTTTGGTCTTCTTTATTATCTTCCGAGAAACTTGTTCCTCTTCCTCTCCTCTTCTTTTTACTTCTCTTTTTTCTTCTTTCTCGTTTTCCTCTTCTTCTTATTATTCTAATTCTTGTTCCTCTTCTCTTCTTCATGGTTCGTGTTTAGCAATTTTCCTTGCTTTTTCTTAGAGTTCTTGTTTTTGATTTTTTTTGTGGTTTCTCAGGTATTTTTTTATTTCTTTTTAATGACTTGTTTTTCTTTAATTTTTCATTTATTTTGCAGCCAAACAATTTCAACATATTTCATCATCAGCAACTAATTAGTTTTCCTTTCAATTTGTTGTTGTTGGTGTTGTTGTTGTTGCTGTTGTTGTTGTTGGCTTCTGTCTTTCGGTTTACTTATTTTGGGTTGGTTCATTCTCACATTATTTGCTCATTATTTCTTTTCATGGTAATCGATTTCTTTTATTTCCGAATTATTTCCAGACATTCACTTCGAAGTGGACACAGGAATTGCTTAGAAAATTTAGTTAAAGTGAGTGTTTGCTTCACGTTCTTAGAATTTAATTCTTCTTCTTCTTCTAATTCTTCATGAGCATAAATGTTGAGATTTAACGTAGTCATGCTTCGAACCACATCATCAACAACAACAAGAACAGTTATCAGTCATTAACGATTACCATTTAATTTTTTTTTTTGCCTTTCTAACAATAGATGGAAATATTTGAGTACTTATTATAAAAAATACCAGAAAAATACATAAAAAATTTATTATTTATAGTATATTATTATGTATTAATATTTTTTATCATAGTTTTAAAATAGTCTCCCTCTCTCTCTCTCTCCCTCTATCTCTCTCTCTCTCTCTCTCTTCGTGTCAGTCCACTAACACGAAATCTTTCATTTCCTTTCATTTTGCAATTTATCTACTTTATCCAGATACTATTCAGATATTCTAAGGCAGATATTTTGTTGTTTCTGATATGTTGTCATCTGTCATCTGTCAAATGTTGTCATGTTGCGCTGGTCCTGTTGCGGTTTTAATATTTGAATGTCAAAAAGTAGGATGAAGAGAAGGAGGGACAAAATGAAAGGAAGGTAGGAAAAGAGGGTAATAAAGCTGGAAAGAGAGTGAGAGAAAGAGAGTGAAAAAGAGACAGAGATGAACATAGAGGAAGACATCATTTATGGATCTCGGAATAGAGATCACAGACAGCTTTTTGTGTAACGTTCATTCATTTACATTCCTTCAAATATCGGTGCAAGGAACTCATTTCAGAGGGAAGTGTGAAGGGGGTGCACGGAGGGGGGAGGGGGTCTGAAGGGAGGCACCTCCTATCATCGTCTACCCGTCACTCACACCACCACACCCCCCATCAGCTCGAAACTGCTCAGCATCTAATCAAGTTTAATTTATTGTTTCGCTGGATTGCATCCAATAAAAGCAGCGTTCTACGAGGAACGCGATACGAACTACGAGCCTGACATGGAAAAGTAATGAAAAATGATGAGGACGGCGTTAAGGATGAAGGCAAGGACGAAGACGAGGACGAAGACGAGGCTGAGTATGGAGACAGCCCACGAAAGCCGCAGAGTTGAACGTTGAGCACCGAAATCGTGGGCACCCGAAATTAAAGTAGCGAAGGCGAAAACAACAACAACAAAAACAGCAGCAAAAACAACAACAAGACATTCTCAGGCGATGATTATCCTGGATGGAGTTGTGGATGTTGTTTAAATGTCACATTCTCATTGCGTGGCCTGAAGAAGCTTTACTGCCTTCCTTCCATCTTCATGCCGTTCGTCTTCCTCCGTTCCTTCCGTTCACAGATCCCTGTGGTTGCTTTTATTCATTTATCCTTCATGTGGTTGCATCTGCAGCAAGAGTGATAAAAAAGGACCACTAAAACTAACAACAACAACGGGCTCAGAAGAGTAGAATCACCAGGAGCAGCAGCAGCAGCAGTGACACCAAATAAGCTGCTTGTCGAAATGATTCGTTGACGTCTTCTCGTTCTTCTTCTTCTTACCTGCGGCTGCTGCTGCTGCTCCTCTGTTGTTGCTATTAAATATTTAGTACCTGCCGCCTGCTGGAAGGAGCTCTCCGTCTCCGTCATATTCGAGTACCATGCATTTATAATCCTCGAGCCTGGTTGTGTTCCTTATCCTGCTGTTGGCCAAGGAAAGCTTCGCGGAGCGCGTAAACTTAAAGTAATGAGTAGATTTTCTGGTTGCCGCTCTCATCTACTTTGAGAATTAGAGTGAGTAAGAGAGAGAGAGCGAGAGAAAAGAGAGAGGATGATGCCGAAAGGACCGACGGATAAGATTGCCAACGCGCTGTAATTAAAATAATTTATACCTACGTTCAACGGTGCACGAGGATATTTTGTCGGAGGAGATATAAAATAATTTGATGAGTTATCGGTGGAAGCAGTTGAATACAGAGTTGCCAACTAGAGTGTATAATGAAGTGTAATAAATGACGAAATGAAGGAGGTGCTTCGTAGTCATCCTCGCAGAAGTACAGAGCTACTCAAGCAACGCGTTTCGCTTGTCATTTTATTATGTTGCGGAATCGATTTGACCTCGATTCAGGGGGGGACATTTATTGGGATTCGTCCAAAATATACTCGACCACAAACTATCTTCAGGACGGAATTCATTTAATTAATTTTGTACAAACGAATAGTCAACAACATCAATGGATTTTAACCGGCCTCTTCGATAGGTTGACACACTCTCAAGACCCTCGAGACTCTTCACAGTACCTCGAAAGACCCTCCACAGATCCTCTACAGACCCCGGTCAAGCCCTCTACAGACTATAGACATGCTTTTAACAGATTCTTGACAGACTCGCGCAATACAGTCGTCTACTCAACTGACGCTCGATAAAATCTTGATAGGATCTTGAAAGATGACACCTGATTGAGGCATCTTAAAGGAGATCTTACATTTTTATCATCCTTTAACAGAAGTCGATGGATTCATGAAAAACTGATGGATTAAACCAATCTGTCTAGCAACTTTGACAGACTTGCGACTCTAAACTTTAGAGTCTAAAGCGACAAACTTTGAGAGCTGCCAATCTTCTAGGAATACAAAAACTCGTCTAAACAATATCAGGGTCACCCTGGAAGGTGTTTCTTTAAAATCCACTACCCACTCATTAAGCGGAAAGTGGAAAATATTTCCCTTAAAACCATGTATCATAAGGATAAATTACCCTCACCCCGTATTCCTTTCTCTCCCCCCTCAATCCTCGTTATCGTCATCATCCTCGTATTCTCCATCATCCTCGTCTTCTTCATCATCCTCGTCTTCTCCATCAACTAAAAGATGTTGCTTCAACTGACAACACGTAAATGCGAAACTGTGGCAAGGAGTAGCTGTTGTTGTTGTTGTTATTATTGTTGTTGTTGCTGCTTTCTGCCTGACGATGATGAACGTTACTGCCGCCGGTCGTTGGCGATAAAATGCCGTTGGGCTTTTAATGTTTGCATCAACAATGTTGATGTTGATGTTGACGTTGAAGTGTCACATGATCTAAAATGTATACAACGAAAATGAAAACCTCAGCAATATTAACGCTGTTGCAACCGAACAGGCTGCAGCTGATGCTGTCGCTGCTACTGCTGCTGGTCACATCCAATGTAATTAATTAAAATACCATTTTTTAGAAGGAGTTTTTTGGAATAACTTCAAAGAATGATGCTGTTCATTACCAAAAATAAGAAACTACAATCTTTAAGACCCTTCGATTGTCTCTTTTTTGTTTTCTACTCTTTTTTTCACTTCATCTCCCTCTTCTTCTCATCTTTTCTCTTCTTTCCCTTTTCTCCCTTCTCTTCATTTCTGTGACTTTGATTGCCAACATAAAGTTTTAACTGAATGACAGGCAATCGCGATGTAAAAAATCAAAACTCAAGATATGTCGCCCAACCAGCCACCACCCACACCGTCGCCATCGCCATCGTCGTCGCCATCGCCATCACCATCGCGTTGTTAGCAAGCAGCACCTGAGCAATCAGTTTCAATGAATTTTCGATTGCTGCATAAGCAAGGAACCAAGAAGAAGAAGAAGAAGAAGAGGAAGAAGAAGAAGAAGAAGAAGAAGAAGAAGAAGACCCATGAGTACGAACGAGTAGTAGAAATGTTGCAATCAAGTGCAATAATTCGTTGCTGTTGTATTTACTGCTGCAGATGCTACTTCTACAGGTGCTTCTTCTTCTTCTTGTTCTTGTTCTTCTGCTTCTCATTCTTTTTTTTTTCTTCTTCTTCTTGTTTAGAATGCGCTTCGTTGGAAGCTGAGAATGCAAGCGCTGCATTTCTTCAGTCGCCGTCGCCGTCAATTTTACTGAAAATTGATTTGGCAATCATTGGCAACAGATCCCGAGCCAGAATCAGAGTCAGCGATTGCAACACAATCGGAACCAGCGACGGTGCCAGATTCGGAGCCGGTGCTGGTGCCGGTGCCAGCGAAATCAGCGCTCGTTCAACGTTTCTAACGAAATCTTTACGTGGAAGTGAATTCGATGCCTCTCCAGCCAGTCGCCGTCTTCGTCGTCGTCATCGTCGCACAGTGGCCGGTTTTTCAACTTAGCGGCCAAAAGTAATTTTTTTCAATGTCACCGATTTCAAAATGGGTTAGGTCATATGAAAGTAGAAACCTGAGAACCTAGGGAGCCAAAAAATTACAGCTTTATCTTGATTATTTCATTAGTAACTATGCAATAAAAGACAGCACTTTTTATTTTCAACTAAAATAAACACATTTTTTCAACTTTTCACAGATTTAGATATCCATATCTCTGTCAATATTTCAGATATTAAGTTCCCGTTTTTTTTATTAAATTCTTGGATATATTCGTTGTCAAATGTTGTTACAATTGAGTAAAACTGTGGTATAGTTATTACGTAACAAGAATTCCAGAAATGCTCCAAATTTGGTTAAATTTCGTCGTATTTTGGAGCAGGACTTTTGCGCTCCAGAATGCTCCAAAACAAATTTTACACCATTGTAAAGCTGGAAGTTTCCTCTAAAAGCCCACACCAATTTTTTTTGCATCGGTTTGCCCCACCGGGCGCTAGAGCCCATTATATGAGTCAAAGTCACACACTGCAAACGTTTTTAACATGTTTTCCGTTATTTTTTTTTTTGTTAGTGTTATACTTTTCTTTCAAATTATATGTATATTTGCACTAATTAGGTTTTTTTAATTATCATGTAATTAGCTCTTATTACATATGTACTGTAAAAGTACCTGTCCTAATATATTTTACCTGTAAAATGGAAAATTTAGGCACATAAAAATTTCTCATAAATGGGTAACAGGTAAGTATTACATGTGCATAGGTAAAAAATCCGTGACGGAAAGAGTATTTAAAGAGTTGCGTTCATCGAGTTTCCATATTCTTGGCAAAAACATGGCTAAGTTCACATATAAAAATTTGGCAGATATTTACTTCTTACGAAAAGACGACGAAGATGTTACTTCGCATATTCTAAGTGATCCTTTTTTTGACTCATGCGATCAAGAAGAGACATATAAAAAGAAAATATCTAACTTTTTATCGCATTTATAAAAACGTTACACAGATGAATCGAAATAAGGAAAAACTGTACCAACGCAACACAGAATGGATGAAAACTGCGCTCGTTTTTGAAGAAGAAACCATGACTGATAATGACAGCGAAAGAAAGGGTAGACCAATTAATTACGCGATTCAAAATAATAATAGAAGTTATAGCATGCAGCAGGATGATTGATGCCAAAAAATTTGGTGAATATGCAAAGAAAACCGCAGAAATTTACAACGAAAAATATCCCTGGAGGAATATGCCATCAACAATTCATAAAATTCTTTATCATGGAGAGCAAATTATTGAAAATAGTCTACTTCCACTTGGTGATCTTTCTGAAGAAGCACAAGAAAAAAGAAACAAGGATTACAGATTCTTTCGTGAGCACAACACAAGGAAAATTTCAAGATATTGTACCAATGAGGATCTGCTGCAGTTTTGCTGTGCACATCGGATCCATATATTTCAAATATCCGCCAAAAATGGAAATCTAGCTCAATCGAGTTAGATAGTGATGCACAAAATTTAGTACTAGATGAGCGGAATTCTATCAATGAATGTTTTGAAAAAATTGTTTAATTTTCATTAGTTCTTTACTTATTACCTTATTTTTATTAATCTATGTTATTAGTATGTTCGTTATTGATAATAAAAAGTCTTTAATCATTAAATAAAAAGAAACGTATTATTTTTATAATCTCTTTTTTAGGCTTTTAAGAAAATTTTAATAGGTACCCTGATTGAAACTCTCATATCTCTGGTTTTTATCGATCGATTTTTATGATTTTAGTCTCACATTAAAGCTTAAGATTAGAAGAATCCAACAAAAAAAACCGGAATAAAAAATTCCAAGAGAGTCAAAAGATATGGATTTTTGACCGCTAAGTTAAAAAACCGGCCACTGTGCGTCGTCGCCGTCGATGAAGTGTCGTAGTTTATTGAGTTCTCATTGAGTGGGATGGCTTCTGATTTTCCCATTTTTATTGCTGCTTCTTTTTTATTGCTTCTTCACTGGCTGCATTTCTGGCCGACCGGATTCATATTTCGATCTCGTTTTTCTAATATAAGCTACACAATTTATGCTTACAATTGCATTTGTTTATGGTAAATGTTTGTGTTTCTACATGTGCTGTGCATTTTGTTGCTGTTGTTGTTGTTGTGAAATTTTTACGCGAAAACGCTTTCGTAAAGATTGCCAAATTATTGCTGATTGCTGATGATGAAAGAAGTGTCATGAAATCATCATGAAATAAAGAATTAACATGAACATGAACACGAACACGAACTCGAACTCGAATTCGAAGTTTTGATTAATGTTTAATTAATAATGATATCATTGTTAATAATAAACACTTTTGAATTATCTTATTCTTTGCTTTTTCTGAATTCTTCTGAATTTTCGGGATTTTGTATTTCTTTGCGTAACTTTTTGGAACTGGTTCTTTGAGAATATTATAAACAGACTCAGTTGATTATTTGAAATTATTATAAATATTATTCGTAATTACAGCATTTTTAGTTTCTCTCTTCTTTAGGAAAGTTTAAAAAATCGTATCATTATGAAAGCCATGAATAGATATTTTTATAAAACCTTTTCTTTAGAGCTGAATAGCAAAAAATTGTAAAGAAAAATAAAAACATGTAAAATAGATATATAAAAAAAGTTATACGCAGCCGGTAGGATTCGAACCTACGCTCCCAGAGGGAATCTGATTTCGAGTCAGACGCCTTAACCACTCGGCCACGACTGCTGGTTAGTCTTGTTGATGAGACACGCAATGAGTGTGAAATGGAAAATTTTATTAATTATATAATATATTTATTTTAGTAAACTTTATTTTAAACAATTTTATTTTCAACATGAGTAAAAGAAAAACGCAATCACTCGGCAACAGTGAATTATTGAGTTATTAAAACTTATCTGCGAGTACGTGGCTCATGGTTGTTTTTGTTTTATTAGTCGCACTTTTGTTGTTGTTTCTTGTGTTTGTTTGGAATTTATTATTTCTTGCTTTTTCGATGGTGTTCTTTTGGTGGTGTTTTTTATGGTGTTTTTTATCATGTCAGCTTCACAATCTTAATATTAGTTTGAATTGAGATTTGAAACATATTAAATTAGATTGATAAAAATGAAAATTAGAAGCTTAAGTAATATTACAAGTTTTTGCTTAATTAAATCATTTACTTCGCTAGATAGTTTAGTTAATTTAGTTAGTTAAGTAAGCAAACATGTAATAAATGCTAAAAGAATATACGAAGAGAGATGGGAAAAAAGCAAATAAACATTTAATGAAATTACAAATGTTGAATAACAACAGCAATAGCAACAACAAGAACAACAACTACAACAACAGCAATAAGAGAAACAACAGCTTGAGATTCATCGAGTGTATGAATTCATTTTCTTAAAACCGACACATTTTCTCAGTCTTTCTTTTTATTATTCTCCTTTTGCCACTTCTTTTTCATGTTTTCCTTCATCTCTGTATTGTTTTCGTTTTCTCTCTTCTTCTTCTTTTGCTAGGCCATTTCAAATGCATACATAATTAAATAAAATAGTAGCTAAAACAACAACAACAAAGAATACCAAAAACAATATCATTTGCAGGTTGAAAAAAAGCACACTCGCAGTTTTACACATGAATGCATTTACACGTATAGGGAAGTACACACACACACAGAGACAATCACCCACACACAGACTCACACACACAGAGAGACGCATGTGCATGTTATTGTTGCTGACTGCTGCTGCTGCTGTGACCGTCGTTGAAGTGACCGCCCTCATGAACACCCACTTCGTTGACGTTGTTGTTGTTGTTGGAGTTGTTGTTGTTGTTTTTTTCCTAGTGTTATTGTTGCCAACGGCGGAATCCATTGCAACTGTTGCCGTTGCCGTTGCAGTTAGTAATTCTTTTTTTTTTTTTTGTTTTTCTACTTCATTTACTCATTCTGCTTCGCGTTTTGTTTTTGTTTCCCCCGTTTTTTTTTTTTCTGTCTTTATGCAAATTTTGTAGTTTTTATTTTTCTGCACCAATTTTTATTAAACACTCGCTTGGGTGCCTCTGAAATGAAGTGGTTCCGCGTTTCGCGTTTCTTCGTCTTCTTGTTGTTGTTATTTTTGTTGTTGTTGCTTTTGTTTGGCCCCCTCTGTTGCTCGAGTTGCAAACAACAAACAATTTTAGTTAATTTTCCAGAACATTTGCTACAACAAAACAAAATGACTTTTTATAGTGCGAATCCAAACATTGGCCCAGAAATAAAACAATCGAGGGACGGTGATGGTGCACCATCATCGTGTGGGAGAGAGTGACAGAGAGAGAGGGGAAGAGGAAGAAAGAGTTACTTCCCCAGAAAGTGCTGACGTTTATTCGTGGTTTGTTTTTTCTTTGTTTCTGTTAAAATTACGCTGCAGCTAAACAAACAAATTGACGCAAAATTTTGCTGAGGGAAATCTTGATGTCTGCAACTCAACTCTTTTCACGCCCACTTTAGAGGAAATTTAAATTTTAAAAAAAAACACACATACATACATTCAAATTTGCATACTTTTAGATCAAATACAAACACTACGATAAAATAATAAATTTCACTTTAAAATCCTTGAAAAAAAAACGCTTTCATTTAAAATATATTTTTTTTTTTTTTTGATTGAGTGATGTCTATTGTTGAGCGGATCACTTCTTCAAGACTTCCATCTGCATCCTTGGACTCCTGGAATCGGAATTCATATCAGGAGAGTATCAGAAAATCGGGGTTTCTTTTACTTTCGCAAACATCTTGTTCACATTCGATTTACGAATTTAGATTTGCTTTCGGGTTCTGTCAACAACGTAGATGTTTGGGAACAACGTAAAAAATACCAGGTTAAAAATAAAAGGTTGCTAAAAAATACAAATTTTAGAAAATAACCTGAAAATCGAGTGAACAGAACAAAACACCGACAAAAAAACGAACCAAAGAACATCGTTTTAATCCCAAAAGCGGAGTAAATAAACCGCAATCACCACAGAAAGTATTTCGACAAATATTAGCAACAACAACAACAACAATAAAATCACAAAAAAAAAACCACAACCAGCCACAAAAACAACACTCAACAAAAACACTTACCAAAAAATAACCCAAAATAAAAAACCAACCAAAAAAATACAACCGTCGGGTAAGAAAAGAGGGCCACCTGGTACTTATACAACAACAACAGCCAGGAGCAAAAAAAAAAAAATAATAAAGTAAGCCAAAAACAAAAAAAATCAAATTTAAGTTCAATGAACTCGAAGTAACAACAAACAAGGTAAATGAAACCGTTTGTATGCGTGAATGTGTGTGTGTGTCGGTGTGTGCCTGTGTGTGTGTGTGTGTGCACGCAGGCGACAAGGCTCAAAAGGTTACAAATATACTATAACAACAACAACAGCAGCAAGGATATCACAACAAATAAACGCTGTCCCGAACATCAACCGTCTGGCGGCGAGGTGTACCCACGCACCAACAACAACAACAACAACAACAATAACAACAACATGAAGAATTAATGTACAGTTAGTTAATATGACAGACAGCCAGACAGACTGTATACACACTCTGATTTATGTACAGTTATTCGGAGGTATCTGCAAAAAGCCCAGAAGGCGCATTTTGGGGGCCGATTTAATGTGTGTATAACAATAACAACAACAAGAACAGTAACAACAACAATAACAATTTCATCCCTCTACCTTCCCCCCTCCACCCCCCCCCCCCCCCCTTATATATGTATTACAAAATGTACGAGTATACAAAAAATAAAAGAAACCGAAATAAATAAATGAAATCCTTCTGAAAGGACTTCGCCGGCAGCACGCATCATAGAATCTGAACTGATTAGCAGCCGGACGGGACGGCGATGAGGTGGGCGACGGAAGATGGGGAGGTACGGGTGCCACAGGGAGGCATAACGTCGGTTTTTTATGCCAACGCAGACTGCGTACAAATACTAAATGTTCGCATTTTTTCCAGCGCAGTGTTTTTCCTGTTTATCAACACGCTACCAGCCGGTGTCTGTGTATCTGTCTGGATGTCTAGATGTCTGGATGGCTGCGTGACTCTCTCCCTGGTCGGTGGTCTCTGTGTGGGTCTGTTGGGTTGCTTAACCACAGCCCACTTCCGTTGAAACTGCCGCCGCCCCTGCCGTCGCCACCTTCCAACACCAAAATCACTGGCAGACGATTGTCCGTCCCGCTCCAAACTTGTCCCGTCCTACTAACCAACCAACCAACCAACCAACCGACCCCACCGACCATATTTCAATGGAGTCCCACCGGCACAAAGAAGCGGCGGACGACTGCGACGAGGACAACGACTACCTACAGGCTTCATTAGACTTCGCCGACGACGACAACGGCGACGACGTTGACGCCTGCCTCTTCGCACGCACAAAGGAACCTTTTCGCAGACGAATTTTATCGATCCAGAAAAAGGATATTAAAGCCAAGCGGCATGGGCTGCGGTATCGGGCTGCGGGCGGCAGGCGGCTCGAGCAGACGAAATGCGATTCCAAGCAAAAGTGTGGGAGAGGACGGGAGACTTTTAAGTGAAAATGTAGGATATACGTACTGCGTGTGTATGTAATTCGGTAACTCAGTATTCGGTATATATTCACGCCGCATCAAGGTGCATACATACTTTTATACCTCCTTACATACTTATGTCTCTTATGTAATAAATATCTAGAAATATCTACCTAAACTAATATCAAGAACTGGTATATACGATTCTATAAATGGTGGTGTTTCCTTGCATTATAGTATTTCGGGTCTTGTGACCGTGTGTGTGTTAGTATGTATATGTGTGTGTGCGTGTGCCTGAGTGTGTATCTGAATGTGTTTTACTTTAACGCATCCTTCGAGTCGAGTATAAAATAATCATGACCTACCACAACAATGAAATAAAATCGAAATAAACTCCTGGATGTTGGTGTTGTTTTTCTGTATATACACAAGTTGAAGATGGTGTTAGTCTTCTTCTTCTTCTTCTTCTTCTTCTTCTTCTTCTTCTTCTTCTTCTTCATGTTTTTCGGTCTCATTCCCTAGTGTAGTGATTAACTTTAATATCCCTTCTGGGTTGTTGCTTTGAGTTTCATTGACCTCTTAAGGGCTGAAATCCTTTAATGTTTGTCTATATGACAAGCTTTTTGAAATAAATGGAGAAAAATACCAGAAAAAATTCGAATATAAGAGTATTTTTTTTATTTTTTTAATACAGGGCGGGAATTCAGACAGCTTATCGAATAATTTATGGATCTATTACTTTAAGTAATCAAAGACGTACATATTTTAAATAATCATGGAGTAGATGCACTTTATAAGGATACATTTTATAGAGATTGTGAAAAGTTGATCAGAAAACGTTGCGAGTCCTTGTACTTTATAGAGATTGATAGAGAATTATTATTAGATGATGAAAAACGTACTCAAGGAAGTTCCTTTTTTATACCCTCAGATACTTCGTTCGCTTTGAGAAGATTCCATGTTTTTTCTCCAAGGAATTGTATAAAAAATAATTAAATACGAAGTTTAAAAACGCTTTAATAATATAATTTAATACTTTTAATTTCAATCCTTCCATAATATTTCTTTGTTTTACGAAGAAGAAAGAAATCACAAAAGTTTCGCATAAAATAAGGCAAAATATTTAATTCTGTTCTAGTTGATGATGATGTTGTTGGTGATCTTTTAGTCATAAAACATTCTGTTATAAAAAAAGCATAGAATATATACTGTATTTGAGTAATGTCAAAATTACAGTCGGCATTCTCTGTGCTCGACTTTAAAATGTTGAATTTTTTATGAAATGCAGCAGGGTGCATTTTTTTGGTTTACTTCTTTGCTTTCTTTCTGTTCCTCATAAAAAACTGTTAAAGAAAGAAGGAAGAAAAAAAAATACTTCTTACCGAAAAACGAAAATTTGTCGCATTTGTAACAAAAACAACAACAACAATAATAATAAAAAATTGTCAACAAGCAGCAAGGACGTTGAACCTCTTCAGCGAAAGCATGAAGAGGACCTGAAGTCGCATGTCGCATCGGTTTGCGTCAGTCAAAAGACCCTTTTAGCCCACACATACAAGTACACAAACACACACACACACACACACACATACCTACACTCACATGTACACATACATTCATACCCACATACAACAACACTTTCATGTATTTATTTATATATTTATAAATGTCATGCTTGCAAACAATTTAAGCTGAGGAAAGTGAAGACAGACAGACGGATAAACAGACGAACAGGCGGGCAGAAATTCATCCAGGCAGTCAGTTTGTCAATCAGTCCGTCACTCAGTCAGTCACTTAGTCAGTCACTCAATCAGTCAGTCACTCAGTCGTGTGGACATACAAAAGTTGTTACCAAAATGTTGCCAATTTAAGTGTGCTTTTCAACTTATATTTATTTATTTCTTGACTTACGTCTACGTAACGCTACGTTACGTGTTCTGCTGCGCTACGTTAGGTTGCATTAGAAGCGGTTTTGAACGGGACGACGACGAAATCGTATCCTCCGCAGCAGGCGACCTGCGCCGACGTTCGAATGCGTGACTGCGACATGATTTTCTTTGGGTTTTCTTTCTTTTGGGTTATTTTTATTCAAACCTTGCATGACATTCTAAAGAAAATGTTGGCGAAGGGGTTGAGAAGGCTTGTGAAGCTGGCCGCAATGATAAAAAAGGAAACTCGGAGGAGAAGAAGAAAACGAGGCACATTAAATCGAAACGACTAATAAAATGCGAAGCAAATCCTTAAAGGAGTGTATAAAAAAGGTAATAACTAAAATAAAAACAAAAACACTCAGAAAATATCGACAATAATAATCCATCAGCAGAAACAACACGAGTTTGGCTATTTTTTATACCATCACCAAACAACAAAAAAACAATAACAACTGCAACGGGAACAACGTCAGTAACTGAAACAATTTTTATACTTCCAAGAATCCGAAATGACGACGTTACCGTTATTCGCGGTCCTTCAGACCGAAAAATGTTCTCAACGAAAGTCTGCCGCAGCGCGTCACCATCAACGGCCGTCAACGAGGTCTACACAGGATAACGGCTTATCCTTCATCCTATCTCCCATCCATCCTTCCTTCGTTCATTTCTTCCCGGCTTTCTTCTTTCCCCTCTTCACTCATTCCTTCCTTCTTTTCGCAGGCTGCGCTTTCTTTTTTTTTTGTGCCGATCTTTTTTTGTGTTGCGACTGTGTTTCATTGGTGTTGTTGTTGTTGTTGTTTTAGTTGTACGAATTCGGTCATTGAACCCCAGATGATGAGCGAACGCCTTCTTCATGTGAATGGAAGCCGTCGAAATATCATCATCGTCGGCGGCAGAGCAGAATATGATGAGGTCCTTCAACAGTGTAGATGTATGAGTGAAACAGGGGAAGAAGACCAGGAATAAGAAGAGAAAGAAGAAAAACGACGAAGAAAAAAGGAGAAAAAGAAGTAAAAGAAAAGGAAAAGTAAGAAAAGGGAAAAGTAGAAGAAGTAAAAGAAAAAGATGAAGGCGAAAAATTAAAAAGAAGACGATATTTTTAGGTTCTTTTGGGCGCGCAAAGAGAAATACACACACACACCCACATACATTTAAGTATATGTATGTGTATATACCCATGTATGTATGAACACATGTTCTCCTTAAACTTGACAGGACGAAGAAAGTATGTAAGCAAAGAAGCCAGGGAATCAGGGGCTTTTGGCCCTATGAAAGGATACATAAACATTTTCGTGCTTCTCGTTGTTGTTGTTGTTGTTTTCCTGCGAATTTTGTTATGTGAACATATATTTTGCCACATCGCCACTGTTATTAACACGTCGGTGTTATTTAGTATTTTAGTCATTCAGTATTTCAGTCATTCGGTATTTCATTCAGTCTTTTAGTCATTCAATATTTCAGTCATTCAATCTTTTAGCCAGTCAGTCATTCAATCTTTTAGTCATTCAATCTTCTATTCATTTAGTCAGTTTTTTAATACACTCGGGTTCAATGTACATCCCCTGGTTTTTCGATGCCGCCTCCGAATCCTTGTCTGCCTACCTGCTGCGTGTCCCGTCGCTGATGATTATCAGCTGATGTTGTTTACGACCGATCGAAAGAGAAGCAGTACAAAACAGACGTACGATTTGACTCTACACCATCCTAAATCATGCGTAAGTTTGTCCTTTTCTAGAACCACAAAAAAGCGGCTCCTTCTTAACACCGTACCACGTGCCACATGCCGCTTGTAGAATGCCGAATGACGCAAGTCCTTTGAGTCCTTCCAACGCAACATTTTTGATGGGCTTAAAAAGTTCAACGGTTGCACGCTGTTATTATTATTGTTGTTGTTGTTGTTATTATTATTGTTGTTGTTATTATCGTTGTTGTTGTTATTATTGCTATTGTTGTGGTTGTATTATTTTCGGGTGTCAATGTCCTTTGTTGCCTGAACGTTGTTGTTGTTTTGTTGCTGCTGTTTTTGTTTTTATTGTTGCTGGTGTTGTTGTTGGTGACTCGTTCAAATGTACTCAATAATTACTAAGCAATTTATGGCCCCAAAAAAGGACGTTGAACGTCTGTTGTTGTGCGTGCGTCGTTGTTTATTAGTTGTTTATAGGACGTTGTTTTTGTTTATAAGGACATCGAAGTCTTGACGTGTTGTGTTTTGGGTTTTTTTTTTCCTTCTTATTTACTCAAATGTGTGACCATTTGAAGTGGATGGTAAATCGACTTTCCAAGGAAGAAAACAAGAAGAAGCACAACAAGAAGAACAACAAAAAGAAGACAGAGAAAGCATTTCATGTCAAGGTGCATTATGACGCAGGTTCCTCCTGAAGTTTATCCTGTCTAGCTTTTGAAAGGAGAGCGAATGAGAGAGAGACAGAGAGAGAGAGAGAGAGAAAGAGAAAGAGATGGAAAGAGTCCTAAAAGATCAACGAACTCTGTTCAAGCTGCTGCTCCTTTTTCGCGGGGCAGAACTGTTTTTTTGACATTAATTAATGAGAGCACGTAAAATATTCTGAGCCGGAAGAAACGAAGACTCACTCCTTCATTCAGTCTTACTTTAGAAACAATTCGAGGAAAGGAAAAACACAACAAAATACGTTATAAACTACTTTGTATGCAGATCTCATAGTTTTTGATCTTTGACTCAAAAAATAAGGCGTCTGATCCTTTTCTAAGAACCATACAAATATTATTTAATGATTAAACTTTATTTAATTCAATTATCTAATTACTCGCGGTTATTTTCGAGAAAATATTTTTAATTTAATTAAATCAGTTAAACTAGTTCAAAGCCTTTATTTGCGTATGAAGCTTCCTGGAAGCCTTAAACAAGTCTTCCAAGCCTTTCTAATCGTGTTATAAGACGTGTGCCATCATTTCAGAGTGTTCCTTAAAAACTTAAAAATGAACAATGAACAAAAATGAACGCTTGAATAACGGTACTTTTTAAATGGGCATTTTAACTAACTTAACAACGGTAAAGAAACAGACATTATTCACGAATTTCTTCGGTTTTAGATGCGGTTATAAAAAAGAGAGGGGGACAAATTATCCCATGCTTTTAATTATAGAAAATCTCACGGTTAACTTGCACCTAGTAATCGTGGATGGTTTTTGAGACAATTCGATTCAATTTAAGAAATACAACAAAATACACAAGACAAAATACAACAATATACAAAACAAAAAAGAATGAAAAGACAAAAAAAAAAAAAAAGAAATAGAAGAAGCAACAAGAGCTTTAAGTGAATTATTAAGTAAATTTACCGAAAAAAACCATGCAACTTCAAACTTATTGAGTGTAAATACTTAAAAAAACCATATTAATTTTCAGTACTTTTTAAGTATTCAATATTTTTTATTGCTGTAGATGGTTTTTGTCTTCATTTAATACCTCAATCAGAAAATGAAGAAGAAGAAGAAGAAGAACACGATGGTTGGACACGGAAACGTCACTAAAAACGAAGACGAAGACGAAAAAATCATGAGTTCTTTAAACTTCAACAGCATTTCAGACAGACAGACAGACAGACAGACAGACAGATAGACATATTTTTACACATCTCTCTCCCTTCTTTAAACTTCTCTTTCTCCCTCTCTCGCACTCTTGCACTCCCTCTTCTCTTCCTTCGTTGGATATTTTATACTAATTTTCAAGTTCATTTCACAGTCATTATTTTTGCAACTACAAAAAATATTCAATTTAACTGTTACAAATTTCTGCTGCCAACCACGACGACGCGACGTCAGCTTGACCAACAACCAAATAAAATTTAAAAATAAAAAAAAGATTCTACACTTTTAGAAAAAAAATACACTCTACGCTCTTTAAAAAAACCTCGAAGCAAGAAAAACATGAAAAAACAAAAATTAACAATTCAAATGTATTTTTTGTTGTTGTTGTAATTTTTGTTGTTGTTGCGAGTTTTTCATTCCCCGATTAAGTCTTTTCATGGCTGCGGATTTAGCAAGTCAGCCAGACAACCAGAGAGTCCGATGGTCAGATGAGGTGAGGGGCGATGTGGGGGTGATGAGCTGCAGCAGGGTGGAGGGGTACAACTCTTGTTGCTTGGCTCTGGTTTAGACTCAGTTTAGACGGGTTAAGAAGCCAATTTGTTGAAGGTTCTCATGGTCATTTCTAGGCTCTATCCCTTTCTCTCTCTTTTTGTCTCTCGTAAAATCGTTCGAGTATGTCGCAATTATGCCAGACACAACAACAATAACAACAAAAATTAAAACAACACCAACAACAACTAACGTCCAGTAACCACCACCAACCCATCAACAACGATTACAACCAACAATAATCACAACAACAATAGAAACAGAACGCCTGAAGCACCACGAGTTATGAGACAACATACGGGAGGTATTCCTTTAACATCAACAACAACAACAAAGACGATAACAACAACAACAACGACAACAAGCATAACCACTGAAAAATGAATGAAAAAAAATTCCAAAAAAAAACCAAGGAAAATTCACAAATGTAAAAAACACTCTAAAGACGAAGATGGCGAAACCAACAACAACAAAAACAAAGCAGAAAATCATATGTAAAAATAACAACAAAAACAGTAAACGTCAGCGTCAATGTTAACGGCAGCGTCGTCTTCGGCTTCAGCGTTGGCGTTGGCTTCAGCATCAGCGGCTTAACGTAATAAACGTCAGAATTAATTGGATTTTAATTGTCTGTTAAGCGCTGGAATTAAGTGCACCGAATGCAGAATGCGGCATGACTTCATCTATATTACAAAAAACAATAACAACAGCAATAACAACAACAACAACAACAACAAGAAAAGACACAACAACAAGAGAAAAAAGGATAACAAATACAAGAGAACCAACAGATTCCATAAGAATCACAGAACACAAGAAAGCATACCGCGTAAGAGAAGAGGAAGAAAAGAGGAAGAAGTACAGGGGAAAAAGAAAGACGAAGGCGATGGAGAAGGAGAAGAAGAGAACGTAGAAGAAATACCCTTTGTAGGGAGTTTTCTAAATTGTAGAGTACACTCTTTTGTATTTTTATTTTATTCACTTTATAAATCTTGTCTTGTTACAATATATGAAGTAACCACTAATAACCCTGTGGATGAGCAAAAAAAAAACAACAAGAAAGAAGGTACTAGAATTTTTGGCGGAAGTAGCATAGAAACAAAGTGAGGGGGAGTGGGGCAGGAGGTGGTGAGACGGGGTGTGAAGGGTGTAGAAGAGAAGAGGCCTGTACTGCATCATCATCAAAGTTCTTGTATTGCATGTAGTTTGTTTTTGTTGTTGTTGTTGTTATTTTTATTGTTGTTGTTGATACGATCGTTTTATAGAACGGCTCAGACAGACGATGCGGCCACGATGCCGACGACGACGGTGATCATCATCATCATCATCATCGGACGATCATCAAAGGACAGACAAACATAAAGTTCTTTATTCTTTTTCTTCCTCTTCTTCCTGTTGTTATTATTGCTGGTGTAGTTATTGCCTTTATTCTTTCTCTGTTATAACTGAGAATGGAGCTACTGTGGGTTCCAACAGCAACAACAACTACAACAACACTAAATAGCCGCCAGTCTCACTTTTACTAGATGAATATTTATTGTTTGACATGATGTCCATAAATATATTGCTGTCCGATTTCGTTGTCGTTGTTGTTGTGGTTGTTGTGGTGCTTCTGTAAAAACTCTCACAATAAGAAATATCAACCTAATAGAGTACTAGTAGTTTAACGATAGATAAGACGATTCTTGTACGAGACCTACAAGACCTAGTTTATTATAGAGCACAGATAAAGTGACTATTACAACAACAACAACAACAACAACAACAACACCAATAATCAATAACTAATAATAACAAGAACAATACTAGTATTACTCTCGTACAAAGTAATTATAGTAATTGTATATAGTTTTATACAAAGATTGAGTTTGTAGAACTGATCAATTTAATTTGTTGAGAACTCATCTTCATTTAACCTCATAGCTTAAAATATTAGCTACAAGTTTCTAGGTCGATCTACTTTATTAATCTACAATTTTATTTTTCTTAATATTATTATTCGTATAGCTTTTCTTTTACAAGTACAATTTTCGTTCTTCCTTTCATATTCATACTAAATTTAAATAGAATTCCAACCCATTTAAATACAATCGTAATTATGAGCTGTCGTATAGTTACAACATCTAAGAAAATTGTTGCTGAAGAATGATAAATGTGATCATGAAGTTGTTAATTGTTTCTGTGGCTTCATATTTTCTTGTTCTATTTTTGTTGTTTTTTTTTATACATCCTTAAAGTTACCGAGTTACCTATGAGCTTGTATAACATGCATTTAATTGATTTACTACTAGCATTTAATAGAAATCGATTGAATTGATTGGATTTTATTATGCGAAGGAACGCGTATGGAGAAGAAGAAGAAGAAGAAGAACAAGAAGAAGAAGAAGAAGAGCTTGTATGAAGACGATATAAAAACAGAATGAAAGCAAAAGGATGATGGTTGATGATGGTATTAACCAGATACTGACCCAGTGAGTATCGTCGAGAGTATCATCAACAATGGAGTACGATAGAGTTAACATTCTGAGTTATCCATTTTGCGATATAGTCTTGGATAAGACTATGAAACTAAAAACTAAAACTAAAAACTAAAGTTAATCAAGCGTTTTAAATATTGAGGAATGCCAGATGGTAGCCTTTATACACTCGTAAATACATCACATTTTCATAAATCTTCAAGAAAGTTCAAGAAATTTTAGTTACTTTAAATTTGTATTCAATGATTAATGAACTCGTTTTAATGGAGTGACTCTTCAGGTTCTGAGAGCCTTCAAGGAATGCATAAAAAAACAAACTATAAACTCCTTGCTTATAGGAATGGGTTGTTAGGTGCAGGGGTGGTGAGGGGTTGAATCCATACATATTCGCATATAAAATGAATATTTATTGTCGCATATCAACCGAGTTCTTAATGCTTCCTGCACCTGTAAAGAAAGGAAGCTGCTCAAAGGACGTCCTCAGAGCCTCAGAGAACCAACGACCGACTGCCGACGATCAACGACCGACAGCCACCAACGCAGGGGCCGCGTAATGATGATGAAGCATGACGGCTGCTCGAGTGTTGGCTTCAAATTTTGTTTACGCGATGAGTTGGCAGCTCGCCCATTTCGCGCCCTCCGAAACGTGCTCCATAAAAACTTGCAACTGCAACTACAAGAAAAGCGTGCGTCCGTCGTCACCACTGACGTTGTCGAAGGCACAACGCGAACTCCACGTGAGCTCCGTTGCGCCATTGAATGCAGTCTCCTTCAGTCGTCCTTCAGCAGGATGCTCAAGGATCATGACTTTTCTTGAGGCTTCTTTTCCCCCATTGCGAAGGTTTTCACGACGCTGCGTTTTTAGCATTTCACGTCGACGAAGATGTTGCACACACACAAAATGCCTTCAGGACCGAAAAAACAAGAACAAAAACAGAAACAAAATGGGGGAAAATGCAGTGGATAAGAAGTGAGAAGAGGCGAGGAGAGCAGGGAGATAAATGATGAAACGTGCAACAACAACAATCAACAACGAGAACAAGAACAAGAACAACAACAACCAACAGGATAATAGAATTGAAAATGAACGAGTCCTGAAGCGCATTAAATAGATTCCACAGAATAACGTACGAGTAACCAAGGCATGGAAAGAAGAAGAAGAAGAAACATCAGAGAAAGAGAGGATGATGATGAAGAAGTTAAAATGAGGAAGTTAAAGATGAGGATGGCGGATGAGGGGCCGGTTTCTGGGGGTATGTTTCTGGAATCAACGAAATGAATAAGAAATGAAGATGAGTTGGCTCAACACCCGGAATTCCGATCAACGAAATGCTTACGGAATGCAGAAAAACACAACAAAATAAAACAGAACGGAAAAAAATTCGGTAAATTCACAAAAATGTTGTTTGTTGCAAAAGTAAAAGAAAAACAACAGCATTTTAATGTTTATAGCATTATAAATAATAAAACAGAATGAAAGTAAGAGCGAGAGAGAGATAAAGACGAGTAAAGTATAAAGGACTAGCATGAAAGGACTCGCAGGACATTCAAAAATTCCTCTTTGAATTGCGGCATAGAATAAAATTTCATAACGATAAAAGATAAGACAAGAAACAGGAAAGGAAGCAAAATAAATTTCTTATGAAAGCGAACATAAAACAAGAAATAAAGTAAATAAAAGAAAGCAATAAAGAAAAGGAACCTAGAAAGTAAAAGATCAAAGATGATCAAAGATCAAAAAGGAAGAATTAAGGGAAGGCGAAGCAGGAGAAGGCGAAAAATTAAACAAGAGAAAAATTACTGAAGCCATCCAAAAATTCTTCAGTTGCCACTTCTAATGCTTCTTCTTTCCTTCTTCTTCTTCTTCTTCTTCATCTTCCTCTTCTCCTTTGGCTGTTACTTTTACTTTTGGTTTTTTCTTTTTCTTGTCCTTCTTTCTTTCTTTATTTATTTTGATTTTGCTGTTGATTCTGTTAAAAGACGTGAAAGAAGTTTAGACAACATTTTCTTTGGGACGTGAGAAGCGAACATCGACGTATAAACAACAATTAATTCAACTGCTATGGAATTTCAAGAATTTATTGAATAGTTGTTGTTGTTGTTGTCACTAAAATAACAACAAGCCGAACAACAATCATGACATCTTCTTTGTCAGAGAAGAATCACAGGATGTGGATGTTTCTTGCTTGATAATTAAAATTAGCGGAAGATGCGATGAGGGAGGATGAAGGAGAATGGAAAAAGGTGTGGGAGGAAGTCGTATAAAAGGAGCAAGAGAAAGATCGGGGGAGAGTCTCAGAGAGTTGGACTCTTACTGTGTAGTAACTCAACTTTTTTGTTACTTTTAATACTTTACTTGTTATCAAATTCAATCAATTTGATTTATTGCTCCTTCTTTCCGTCTCTCTTTCCAAAGTTTCCATCATTGAGTACCTTCGATCGTATGAACAGAATGCATTCGGTTCCTTGAACTGTTGTTCGACTTTGGAAAATGCAACCTTAAACAAAAAATAAAAACCATGCTTTTTATTATGAGTAGCATCATTAACGTCATTATAATCATCATCATCATCAGTTTCTTTTATTAGCACTCAGGGATCTATTAATCTATGGATGTATTATCATTGTTTTTTCTTTAATAAAAACTGCCTTATTTAGTCATTCCTTTTTTCTAATCTTAGTCTTTATTCTTTTGTAGTCTTTATCTATCAGTTTTTATTTTATTTTTAGTCTTAGTTTTTATTTTACAAACATCTAAAATTTTAGTTTTCTTTTGTTTTCTATTTCAAGTCATTTCTTTCTTTCAAAACAACGGTTTTTTGTTATCTTCGATGTTCTCTTTAATTTTAATGATTTATAGAGCTGTTTTTTTTTTTTTTTTTTTGATTCGTAGAAGAAAACAACTAACAACAACAACGATAATAACAACAAATTGTGCTCTAGAAAAAAACAAAGAATATTTTTTTTGTTTTTATTTTTTCCTGTTGGTAAATCAGGCGGCGGTGTTTTTTTTTTTTGTTACTTTCTGTCCCGAAGATGGGCCAAAAGCAGGGCAGATTACGAAGCTTTCTATACAAGTTTGAAGAAATTAAGAAGAAGAAGAAGACGAAGAATAAAAGGAGAAGAAGAAGCACAGGGTAGGGAACTGAACTAAGAAGAAGCGGGATTTCGGTTCAACTCAAAGAAATTTTGCAGTCGAGCGAAAGCATTTCTTTGCGTTGTTCACGTTGTCATTCGTTGTTGTTTTTTTTTGTTCTTCTGCTTTACTCATCCATTTATTCATCCTCTCGTTCATTTCTTCATTCATCCATTGATTCATTCATTTCTTCATTCATTCATTTCTTCACTCATTCAATCATTCAATACGAAATGTTTTCAGCTCTTTGAAAATCCTTTGAATGTGGTTTTATTTGCCGTTTTGTAGCTAATCTTCTGGGATGCATCACTTTTTTTAACATGTTTTTTTTTTAAATTATTTTGTATTTTTGTTCTTTTTTTGCATATATTTGTTCCGATTCAATGTTTTGTGAAGCTGCAGGATTCTTTTTTATTGTATTCATTTGATTTTGTTTTGTTTTGTTCTGTTTTCTTCTGCTTCTGTTCTGTTTTTTGCCGCTGTCTTTTTTCTTAAATTGTATCTTAATATTTTTTGTTTACTATTATTTTTCTTTTTTTTTGTGTTCTTTCTTCTTCCTTCTTTAAATCTTTCTTTGTTTCTTTTATTATTTCTTTTTCTTTTATTGTATGTGTCTTTGTCTTTATTAAAATATATACTTGTTGTCGTTATTTTTGTTTTTTGTATTTTCTTACTTTTCTTTTTATTGATTTATTTTATAGCAAGAAAGCAAAAACAACGCATTTCTTTGGAGCTTAAAAATTGTCTTCTTACTTGCTTCTGTTTCATTAGTTTGATCGAAATCCAGCAGGGATAATAAAAGAACAACAGCAACAACAACAATCACAACAACAACAGACCCAGATACGCAAACAAACGAAGATGTGGATGAAAGTGTTGATGAGCGGAGGAGAAGAGTAACGGTGTGGGGGAGTTTATGTATATCGAAGCTACTTAAATGAAGCCTTCTACTCGTTTTTCATTTTTTTTGGAATTTTTATGTTGTTTTTTCTGGTTCTCGTTGGTTACTTATATATTATTCTTAATATATTAAAACACTTCTATTTTATTTTATAATCTTTTTATTTAATTTTATTAATTTATTTCTTTTTATTTTCGTTTTATTTTATTTTATTATTTTATTTTATTTGATTTCCATTTTCTTTTCTTTTATCTTCATATTTTGTGTTAATTTCTTCTTTGTTTTTGCTTTTTCCATTGGCACTGCGTATAATCATAAAAATGAATTTCAATGAGCTGCGTTCACTCTCTCTCTCTCCCTCTCACTCTCTCTCTCTCTTTTTGTCTGTCGTTCTGTAGTTTAAATTTTTTTTTAATTTTAGCAACACTCATTGTTGTGGTTGTTGTTGTTTTTCCTTTAAAATTGATGTTCTCTTCACACGCACATCTCATGCAAATTAAATAATAAAGTAATAATCTCGGTGTATAAATAATGAGAATAATAAGAAAAAAGTCGCTTTACTATCTTTTAATTCATTAAAGTAAATTAAATTAAATTAAAGAGCAGCACTTCCATGAATCGGTGCAGGAAGTCGGAGTGGTTACGAGAACCGAACGACGGCGACGACGACGACGACGTGAACCAGCTTAGAAAAAAGTGCAGAGCTGGTGATTTACAAGGTGCTGCTTTAATCGGATGGAGGGGGAGTGGATGGAGGGGGGGAGGGGGTGGGTTACACTGACGCATGAAGTGTCAGAGGTGATTACAATTAAGATTAAGTTGAGTGAAAAATTGACACTCAGCTTCTAACAACTGAAGTCCAAAGTCCATGAAAAACTACGAAATGATTCAATTATTTGTGAATGTTCGCTTAAGCGTGTTTAGAAATAAAGTTATAGAAAGAATTTCACATTGAAAACTAGTTTAAGTGAGTGTTTAAGGAATTTTGATTTTTTTGAGATACCAAAAAAGATTACTTAAATTTAAATGAGTTTTTTAGCCCAAGCAAAATAAAAAAAACCTCAATCATTTCAAACGCACGTTCGTTGACCTGAACGAAAGAGTGAAAAAAGAATTTCTAAAAAAAAAAGCCGCAAAATCTAAGGTTAAAAAAATCACTTTGGAGAGTTTAATTAAATTTGCAAATTTAGAAAAAAAATACGACAACCAAAAAAAATGATAAATCGTTTCTGTTGCTGTAGAGTTTTTGCACATAAGATGAAGAGAAGAGTTAGTAATACAATAACAACAACAACAAATACAGCAACAACAACAACAACAACAACAACTTCCATCAAAATAAAGAACAACTCATCATAGCATTTAAATCGTTGCTTTATAAAGCACTATAGATTCACACTATAGTTTCTGTTGCTATTCTTGTTGTTACTATTTTTCAGCTGCTGTTTCGCAGTCGCACGGCCGGCCGACTGTCTTCAGTGTGAACACGCTTCATACAGCGAATGCTAATTTAATGCTGACGCTGCTGCTTTCACGACGCGGCTTCAGCGCGTTGAACCAACACACAACAAACACACTCGAAATTCGCTGGAATGGATTGAAACCTAAAAAGCGGAAGGTTGACTAACTTTTCACTCAACTGAATTCAACTTCGGTCGAATCGATCGATCTTACTTTAGGAGGAAGAAGAAGAAGAGGAAGAAGAAGAAAAAGAAGAAGAAGAAGAAGCGGCTTTTCAACGCTACGACATCGACAACCACATCAACATCGACCTCTCATCGTCGACATCGCCGCGTCGTCGCTTTCGCAGTTGAATGGTCGAAACTGAGTGGATCGAAGCCCCCCAAAAATTGGTCTTTCGCTGACCTAATTATGTCAAATAATAATGTGGTTGTTGTTGTTGTTGTAGTTGGTGGTATCGTTGTTGTTATTGTGACTGCGGGATCCATTCATCGAGGGGCGGCTTAGACACTTCATGGTGCAATTTTTAACAAACTTCGATTGCGAAATTTCTTGTCTTTTTTCTAGTTTTTGCAGGCTTTTGTTTTTCTTTTATTTCAATTCAATTTCTTTTCTTTTAAATCATTTAAATCATTGAAAGAGGAATCGAATGTTAAATTATGTGTTCATTCGTTCCGCTGTTGTTGGTTTTTTTATTAGGAATTAGAAGAAAAAACAACAACAATGTACGTTTCATTGTTCACTAATATCAACATCATCATCATCATTAATTTAATTTCGTTTCAATCGATTTTAGAGATTTAGATTTCGACAAGATTTCGTTTATCCACTGAAAAGTGTGCGAATTTAAAATTCGCATTGATTTTGCGAACTCAAAGAAACCATGAAAAAAAGGTAAAAAAATTTAGCTTGCTGTGCTTTAAATCATGTTGAAACTTTTGGTTCCTATCGAGAGAAAATAACAATAAATTTTAATAATTAATCTTCTGATTAATGGTTTATGGAGAAAGTTCAAATAACTGTTGCTATTTCTTAATTTAAATTGAGGCTGTGAAAATAGAATTGATTAAAACCGTATTATTAAATACCAGGTACTTATTTAGATCATTTATACAAAGCAACAACAACAAGTAAAAAAATGTGAAGATATCCCAAAAAGAGTAAATAAACTAAAGAAAAAGAAATTCAATTAAAAATTTTTGGAAATTGATTAATTAGTTTTTGTAATATTGTAGAAAAAAGTCACACAAATAATGTGAAGAGTGTCAAAATAGTTTCTGAGACCTTGAACAGTAACAACAACAATAATAATAACAACAACAACAATAACTATGGCACTAAGAAGATCAACGGCTCGAAAGTGATCGATGATTGAATTTATAGAGTAAAATTATATTAAAAGACCTTCAAAATTAAGAAAACCAAGCGGTCAACGCTTTTTAAAAAATCTAAACTAAAAATTGATAAACGGAATATAAAAAATATAAAAATTTATATAAAAAATAAAAAAAGCTGAATTAAAAATCAAAATAAAAATAAATTAAATGAAATTAAACAAGATAAACTAAAAACTCAACATTAAGAATACTTCTGATATCTTTCCACAACCTTTTGCTTTAATTTCTGGTATTACGCACAAGCGACAGAGGAGCAGCAGCGAACGTCGACGTCGGTTGTGCAGCTGAATCCAAAAGACTAAAGACACAAACCTGCCGAACAGAGAGTTCAGTTGAGCTGATCTACAGAGGAAATGCGATCATGATTTGTTGTTGTTCTTTTTTTATGCTGATCAGTTTCTGATCTTTTGTTTCTTTGCTTTTGTTGCCTTTATATTGTAGACTGTTATTTTTAGACAATTTTTTGCCAATTTTTCTGTCGTAGTTTAGTTTAGTTATTCTGTAGTTCAGGTTACTGAACCTCAGCGTCCTCTTCCTCCTCCTCCTCTTCTTTCACCTCAGCCATCACTTCTTTCTCTCTTCCTCCTCTTCATTCTATTCGTATGAATTCAACTGTGCGTGGAATTAATTTGTTTTCTAGTTCATTTCTTTGCGAATTTCGTGTTTCTAAAAACAAATGTTGCGATCGCCTTCTCGAAATTTCTTTTGTTTAGTGTATAAATTAAAATTAAAAAAACTCTTACATTAAATAGCAATCATGGAGGTTTTTTTGCACACTCAGTTTTATATTGTATATATTTTTGTTCATAAGCTCCTGAGTCATGTTCAATAATTTACTTTATTTAGAATGTGTCTGTTGTTGTCAATCGATGTCAACTCGCGATCATCATCAGCAAAGATTTATCTTGGACTGGAATTGACTCTGCTTTCACTACATCACATATTTTCAGAATCACAGCAGGTTTTCCGCTCTTTTTAGTCTAAATTATTCCGAATCCTGAGATTGATGTGCCACGCGTTTGCTTTTTCTTCACTTGCGGCGTAATTCTCCACTCTTCGATGGGTGAGAGGGGTCTCATCACGTTACGCCAGACTTCGCCATTTCTTAGATTTTTTAGAATGGGGTCCGAAGGATTTTCATTGAAATTATTTGTGTCATTCAGTTTACAGTGATTTCAATGATTCTTACATGATACTCTTGAGTTACTTTAGATTATATTACAGAGCAAGAAAAGCTATAATAACAGCTGCTAATTATTATGATAAACATGATTCCGGACTCACATTTAAATGTTAAACATTTCAATTAATTGTTAAGTGGTTAAAAATGCTTTTATTTTATTTAGTTGCCGTATAGAATAATAAATGAAATCACAAAAAACCATCATTAATTTGTTATTCAAGTTGAAAAGTCTTTTAAATTTAATCTAAAATCACAAAATAAAATAAAAAAAATCAAAGAAAAGAAAGAAAGAATCAATAGCATTAGATTTGGTTTGCTCGAAGCTTAAACATTACTTATCCATGAACACTTAAGCTCAGAACCTTAGCCGGAATGTAAGAAGAAAAAAAAGTTGAAGAAAAAACAAAGAAAACGAAGAAGGTTGCTTAAGCCAATTCATTCGATTTTGAAAGTTGTTTCAAAATAATAAGTTAATAAATTTAAAGAACGGAATAAAAATAGACTCATTTAATAATATAGCTCATCTAATAGTAGGCGTATCATTTACCACATATTATCTAGTATTTCTCTTATTATTGAGTTATTAAACTTGAGTTTCAAAGAAAACAAGAAACTCCTTCAAAATTTGGTCTAAATTTTCTAAAATTAACAACAATAACCAAAAAAATATTCGTTAAAATGTTTATGAATTTTCTTAATTTTCTTAAATTTTATTTAAGTACCTCAGTTGGTCTTCTTGTGTCGTTGTTGTTGTGGTCTATTTTTAAGTTTGCTTCTATCCTTCTTTATCCACAAAGCAGCACCTTTTTCATAATATTAAAATAATAATAAACAGAAACAGAAAACAGAAAAGAAAGAGAAAAAAAATAATAAATAATTCGCTAAAAGAAACTGTTGTCTAGAGTCATGTTGGCGTGACGCGTCACAATCACGTCGCATTCGTTGTAATTCTTTTTTTATAAAATTACTGAAGGAATGAATGAATGAATGAGAGAAGAAAATAAAATGCAACAAAAACAAGAACGAAAAAATTACACTGCAGTATAAAAGGCGAGGTTTAAATGGCGGAAAATCTGCTGAAAAGATCGAGAAAAGGAAAATGATGGAGAGAGAGAGAGAGAGAAGGAGAGGGAGAGACAGGAAAAGAGCTGCTTTAAATGAGGCTAGACTGGTGCGGCCAGTCACAGGACCTTCACTTGAGGCGTCCAGACACATCAAATAACAGAGTAAAAAAGTCGGAAGGAAGGAAGGAAGGAAAGACTCAAGAAACAAAGGTTGTAGAGGGGGGGGGGGGGGGTGAGAAAGCAGAAGGGACAACAGGAAGAAAGAACAAGTGTTTTGAAAATTAACAAACCGCGAAAGTAAAAAATGACAAATCCAAGGACAACACGAACAACAACAACCGTAACTTCACTAATTTTTACATATTTTTTACTACACATAATATTATGAAATTTTGTACTCTTGTCCTTCATATTTTTTGTACATATTTTCAATATCTTTTCAATACTTGTTAAAATTTGTAAAATCTTATTTTATTTTTAAATCTTTAAAATCCCAATCTTAAAGTTTTCAATTCTTTACAATTCTTAATATTGTGATTTTATATTTTATTCCTTTCCTTCTTTTCTTTCTATTAGAATCAATTTAAGCTTGAGTTTTTATTTTCAACTCTACATTAAATTGAAGACACGAATACATAACAAACCATATACATATAACTATATTCATCTATATATCATATCTAAGTACATACGATTACTAACATGCATATATTTCCTTTTTTTTCATTTCTGGATCCTAGAACCCGTATTTATTGTCTTCTTCTCTTGTCTTTTGGCAACCGCATTCGTAAACTTTCACCGCCTTCTCGATTCTCCCTCAACGCCCGACGAGTGACGGCTCTGGAATCGACCACGAATCTGTTGGCTTGGAATCCTGCATCTAACGCTGCTGGCACGAACCAACCGTCCATCCATCCATCCAACCGTCCATCCATCCGTCCATGCATCCGTCCATCCATCCATCTATTCACCCGTCCATTCATCCTTCCATTCTTCACACTGGGCCCGCTTCTTGAGACACTCGCTCTGCGTTGCCTCTAATTTAACGGAAGACTGCACTCATCCATTCGAGCGGATGGACTCGAGCAGAGTTCGGCTGAGATGCCCGACTTAAGCATATTTAAGGATTTACAGCAGGATCTGCAGATAAGCAAGACAAATGAATGGAATGAAACACAAGAAATACGAGATGATGTTTGAGATGAGATGAGAAGAAAAACAAATATAGTAGTCTAAATTATTGTAGACAGGGACGAAAGTGGAAAGGAAGCAAGGAAGGAAGGAAGAAAGAGCCGTAGAGTGGAATGATAGAATGGCAAAGTGAGGGAACGAAGGGATGTTTAGAAATTCGGCGTAAATTCGGCGAATGAATAACAGAAAGACAACAACGTTGCCAAAAATCAAAATATTCTAAATTAGCCTTTAAATTAAGGAGAAAGTATTAAGTAAGTAGAAGTCAGTCATTAAATAAGCAACGATTGCATAAAAAATAAAAAATGATTTAATAAATATATAAAAATTAAGAAAATAAATAAATAAAAAAATTAATAAATAAAAGAAAGTAATAATAATAATCATGGTTTATTTATTATCCGAAACAACGTCATTCAAAATGTAGGATAACAACAGCAAAAGTAGCATTAGAAACAAAACATAATAAAGTGGCTAACAAAACAACGCAACAGCAGATCCAAAGCAACATCACACCCAAGTGACACGGGTCAGTGACACAGCCGCCCGAATGAAGCAAGCGATTTCAGTTGCAATCCGCAGCGCAACGCGTATCATGTGCTTGCTGCTTAATATTTAAGATCGTCAGGTGTCGGGAGCGCCCGATCGGCTGTCCCATTCAGACAACCCACGCAGTCGTCGTCACTGGGGCATTGAAGACTGGAATGGGCCGGGCCGAAACAACATGCAACGCGTAGCCACAAATCACAATCACAGTGAAATTTTTATCAGACGCGAAGAGAAACGAATGAGATGACCACCGAAATCGACAGTCAACGAGGCAGACAGGCAGACAAACAGATAGACAGTCAGGGAGTCAGATAGACAGACAGTCTGACAGTCAGATAGACAATCAGATAGACAGAGAGCGCCAACTATTTTGAACCTTCAGCAGAATTAAGAGACACGCCTGCGACATAAGTTCGTCTCTCTCTCGCGCATTGTTTCTGCGGCACTCCTCTAAGGAGTGTGAGGGATCGAGGGAGTTGAGGATTACTGAAAAACTCAGGCATCGATTGTTACTGATGTGGCGCCCAACGACACGAACAACCAAAAACCATCAGAAAAAACAACTCAAGAAAAGCTTTTAAAAGAAAAACCCACAAACAATTCGTGTTGACCTCTCTGTGTGTGTGTGTGTGTGTGTGTGTGTGTGCCATCACCAACATCATTATCATCATCTTCATCAATTGCACAAGATCAAGTTATCTACGAGTATTTTTATTGCGTTGCCTCAACAACAGCCGTCGTTTTAAAAGCCAGACCAACGACTAATCATCAATAAAATGCCGCTGACGGTTGGCCGTATTTAACACAGTCGGCAGCATGTTCGGCTGTCATGTTGGGTATGTGTTTTGGCGGCATGCCGCCAGAGAGGTGCACGCTATTAAAATGTGTGTGTGTGTGTGTGTGTGTAGGATATGATGATGGGGATTCCATGGTGACCACGGTGACTTGATATTAAATGAAGAAGAAACAACGACCAACCGAGCAAACGAACAACCAACAGAAGCAACAAACAGACAACAAGGAACAAGGAAAACAAATCACTTGAGACATTAAAAGCAACAAGAAGAAGAAGAAGAAGAAGAAGAGAAAGAAGAAGAACAAAACCCACAAGAACAACAACAACAACATTAGTTAGATATACAGTTCTTCGAGAGACAAAAACCATGAACAACAGGTTGATTTTCTGACTGCTTCCATTCGTCTGCCTCTGCCACTCTTCACATCGCACATCTTCTCTCTCTTTCACTCTCTCCCAATCCCTCTCTGGCTCTATCTCCCTCTTTGTTCCTATCTTCTTTCTTACTCTTTCTGTCACTATAAAAGACAACAAATGGTATGTCCAGCAAAAATATTTCCCAGCTTCGCTTTGTTTTCTATGCCACTCCCCTTCTTCATTTGGCTCCGCGCCTCTTTTTTATGGTAGCGGACAACAACAATTAACAACAACAATTAACAATTCTACACATATGTGCCTCATGTTGTTGTTGTTGTTGTCAGTGTCACAACATGCAAATGACACTAATTAGTTAATGATTCCGTCGTCGCGTTCTATTTGATGGCTCTGCATACAAACGATACACTAGGTTGTTGTTGTTGTTGTTGTTTGGTTGGCTGCTTGGCTAGTTGATTGGTTGTTGTTGCTGTTGTTGTTGTTAATGGCCCATCGATTGCATCCTTTAGAACTGTGTTTTTATTAATGGCTTCTTTGTGGTGGCGTTGTTGGTGGCTGGCGGTCTTCATCTTTGGTAGAAACTCAATGCCGCCGCCACCGTCGCCGTCGTCATCATCATCGTCATCATCATCATCATCATCATCATCATCGTCATCATCATCATCATCGTCATCACCATCGATATCGTATCATTGATTCGGCGGTACCACATGTTTTATCTGCATCAATGAAAAGAGAAGAGAAGAGAAGAGAAGAGGAGGAGGTGATCAGATGAGAAGATGATCGGCTGGAGAAGATCACTTGGAGTGGAGGTGGGCTGGATTAAGAGATGTGATGAGGGGGAAGACGAGCAGGTGGTGGAAAACGGACGAGGAGGAGACCAGGTGAAGAATTGTTAAGGTGTAGATCTCCATTTTGCTCTAAATGTTTAATTTTGCGGTTGCAAAACATTCGCGATCAACCGCTGAACTGATTAACTGATCAATTGTTGAACTATTCAACTGATCAACTGATTCGGCGGCAGTCTTTGGTGATGCACTACAAAGTGGTTTCGTTCCCGGTGGTCCTCCGACATCCCATTCGATGTCCACTACAAATGCATAGAGATCGATATTCAATCGATAGATAGACTCCAGAGAGATAGAATCAGGATTTTTCACGATTGTGATCATGATGGTGAAAATTAATTGTTAATTTATTTGACTTTATTCTCTATAAAAAACCGAGTGACGTTGATTGCTATAAATTATTATAAAAGGTGTTGGTTTTAAAGTTCGAATGCTTTTTCGGTTTCTTATAACAGTTTTTGTTGTTTTCTTTAACATGCCCTCCGTATTGTTTTTCGATTTTCAAACCACTGAAAAAAACACGATTTTTATGCATACTTTTTAAATAAAATCCACGACGACGACGACGACGAAGAAACAAGAAACTTCAAAGCGACAGAATTCAAAGTTTTGCATTCGAAAAGTTTTTATTTCGAGTTGAAGGTGTCAAATGTGTTTGTGCATGTGTGTGTGTGTGTGTGTGTATGCACATAAAAAAAGTTTCAAAAAAACAACCAAGAAGAAGAACAAGAAAACCAAGAACAACAACCACGATGAGAATATTGAAAACTGAAAAACATTCTTGTGCTGATAAACACATCCTTCGTCCTTCGCTGGTGCACGTATTCGGAAAAGAATCACAGGAAACTTTTGACGTAAGTAGGTCTCTAATTTCCTTTAACAACAACAACAACAACAATAACAACAATAATAGTAACAACAACAACCACAAGAATAACAACAAAAATCGTATAACTTTCACTTCGTTTTAACATTTAAACGTGTCAATGATATGAAAGAAGTTACAACAACAAAACAACTACAACAACATCAATGATAATAAAAATAATAATAATAACAGTAATAAGACCAACATAAAAATACAACAACAACAACTACACAGTACAGTCACAATACGTAATGGAAAACTTTAAAAAAGTTTCCCTCCTCCTCCGCACAACAATTTTGACGCCAAGGAAAAGAAAGAAAAAAAAAAGAAGAAGGAGAGAACGAAGAAGCTGGGGAAATAAAGATCACAAAAACAGCAACAAAAACAAACACCGTAAATAAAAGGAAGGACAACAATAAAAGGAAGTGAATGAAAAAGGAAGCTGATTGGCCTGCTGAGTGACGAGGTGGGTGACATGGTAGGTGACGTGGCGGGTGACGTGGTGGTTTGAAGTGAATGAGGAACGCACCGGGTTATTTGGTGGATGACGATCTGGTGGTTACGTAACCCTTGAAGTTACCCCGCAAAATGCAAAAACGCATTTCCTTGGCTTGACTGAAGGTTTTCTTCTTTTGTTGTCCTCATCGAGGCTTCTTTCCCTTCTTATGTTATATTTTTCTTCTTCTTCTTTCTACTTCGTCTTTATTATTTCTTCTATTTTCTTTTTTATTGTTATTATTATTGTTATTATTATTATTTCTCTTTCGTTTCGTTTCCTTTCGTCGTCTTTTGGTTTGTCTTATATTTTAACTTATTATTTATGTTCTCTTTTATTGGTATGATTTTGTAAAATTTTTCTTTATTTTATTTTTGTTTTTAGAAATCCACCATCTTTTCTTCTTCTTCGTTTTTTGTTGTTTTTTTTTTTATTGACAGGTCTGCAGCGAAATATTTTCCTTAGTTGCGTTATTATTTTCTCTTCTATTTCCATTGGATGGATTTTTCTTTACACGTCACTTTCTTCTTCTTCTTCTTTTTCTTCTTCTTCTTCTTTCCCATCTTCTTCTTCCTCATCGTCTCGTTGTTCTTCTCTTCTTATTCTTGTAAATTTATTCTTCTCTGACGACTCTACATTTTAAGAGACACTTCTGATGCACTCTCTCTCCCTCTCTCTCTTTCTCTCTCTGTCAAAGAGTTCCCGCAAAGTGGCTACTCTACTGCACTCAACTCAACTCAAGTCAACTCTGCTCGACTCTCAATTCGAATGCTCTTTCTGTTGGCTGCAATGAAAGCTGAAAAGCGTGAAAATTTTAAGAGAGAAAAATTGTCCTCGCTCTCTTTTCTCGCCGAATTCTTAAGGCTTTTGGAAGGATTTCAATGTCTGCACAACTCCATTTTTCTTTTAATGAGAATTTATAATGTTCTTGAATTCTTTGTATGATTATTTAAACTTTCCGTGAAGATTAATTATTCCAGTCAAAGAGTTATTATAAATACTATAATAAAAGAGAAAGAAAAGGGCAGAGAAAGTTCGCAGAATTAACAAAGAGACAACCACAAAGAGAGTCATGTAGAGAAAAAAACAGAGATACCGTGAGAGGGACACAGAAGAGGGGTGGTGGAGGTAGAGTGGTAGAATGAGGACGAAGCTACTTTAAACATTTCGTAGTACTTCCGCACTTTTCGCATTTTCTTCATTAAATAATTTCATAAAATAATCAATTCAACTTTAAATCACTTACTTAATTCCCATTTTCTACTATTTAATATCATAAAATTAGTTATAATCACTGATTAATTAAAAACCAAAAAAGTTATCTTTAAAGATGTTTTGTATTTTTTATATTCCAAGTCGTGGTATTGTTTCTATAAACATGAAGTGAAATTATGTAAAAAGAGAGCATTTTCTTCCACTAATTAATGGATTTTTATATAACAATTCTATTTAGAATATATTATATTGGCAAAATAGCTGCCAACCGAGGCATTGTGGGCATTGGAAGGTTTTATAGATTTATATTCTCCATTACTTTATCTAGATCTTCAAAAGATAAGCGATATATAAGGATACATCTTAAAAACCCTTTACAAACAACACAGAAGAGAGTCTTAACAGCTGTTGGAACAATATATCTTAATATTAATTCAATGTGGAACATTTAAAGATAATTATCGTGAATTATATATGAAATTCATCATAAACTCCACACAAATACAGACACTCGCACATTACTCACAATCCCACTTAACTAAAGAATCACAAATGACGTCATCAAATAAAACTGAAAGTTATTATTTTGTCTTGTTTTCTTTGTACTTTTATTGAAATCAAAACTTTTTATGTAAAACGGTAGCAGAAACTTTCGCTGATTTCGCTACAATACAATAAACTACAAGAATACCACCAACCATCCAACGAGAACACACACACAGTCACTCACACATACACATACACTTACTTATACATACATATATACTTATGTATACACTTAGATACATCTCTCTAGTCTAACATGGTACCTCATAAAACTTTACGCTTGTGTCTGGGTGTGTGTGTGGACTGCATAAAAATAGAATTAAGTTTGAGTAGCAACTGATGATGATGATGACGATGATGATAGAGTGGTGAAGGAGGTGATGGTGAAGGAGGTGGTGATGGATAAGTTGCTCGAGAAGACACTGGAAATGATTCCGAGTTATTTCGAGACGTTTCAAAAGGTTTCAAAGTATTTTTATATAAAAGTGAAAAGAACTCTACCAACAACAACAACAGAGACAACAACAATAACAACTCAATTTAATACAACAACAATAACAACACAACTTAATACAGTAACAATAACAATAACAATTACAATAACAACATCAGCGTTTAAGAGCGTTTTTTTGCTGCAGTTTCTCTCAAGTGTAACCCATTCAAATGCAGCAGCTCAGACACCAGCACCACCACCACTAACAACAACAACAACAACCCGTGAAGCACCCACCCTGTATACGCTGTCGTCATAACATTTAAAGTTTCACTTTCCTTCAGCGAGTCAGAGAAAAACGTGGCTGCAGCGACGGTGGACTTCATTCACAACATAATCCTTTGCGGAAATAAAATACAGAAAATTATACGAATGCAGTGAAGCATATGAAATCGCACACACACACACACACAAACACACACACACGCACACTCTAAACACACAAACGAGGAATGGTATACAGGGTGTCTGTAGTTATGTAGATATACTAGAATATATAAAGTAGAAGTTTCTATCGTAAAGCACACAAAACAAAGAAAAACCAAGCAAAACCAAAAAAAAGAAAAACAACGGAATCTGTACGTATTTTCCGAACATCCTTGCGTGGATCAGACTACATTATAACGGTAACCTAAACACACTGATCCCGTTCATTCAAATATGCGGCAACGGAGTTCGTTCTCAGCACTCCAGCGAATGTGCGAGCGAGATAGTGCGAGTAGCGTCTCAGATGATGAAGACGCACAGAAGAAAAGGAAGAAGAAGAGGAAGCACAAAAGTCTCACTCACACAGATGCCGCGACATACAAGGTTATATACACATACACATGTACATATATATATATTTATACATCTCCATACACATCTGAAGAAAGAATGAAAAGTTTCCCACCACAAAAAACATCATTGCAAGGATATCGTTGGGAACCACGATATCCTTGCAATGAGAAAAGTCTGAGAAAAGTTAAGAAACGGCGACGAGACGGAGACGCCAGCGGATTGCGAACGACGATGACGACGAATAAGAAGAAGAAAAGCGAAAAGAAGAAGATGAAGCGGAAAAAACGGAAGAATAAGAAAGAGTATAGTCAATAGTCAAGGCAGCTGTAGTTTGAGCATTTAAGCTCAAGGACATCCTATCACAGTTAAAGTTTAAGTAGAGCAACCAACATCAACACCAACAACGACAACAACTCAACTCAACACTTGATATTCATTCAGTCGTTCGTACTTATCTACATAACGGTGTAGTTTGGGTACAGACAGTCACACACACATAAACACATATAAAGTATATACACTCACACATCCATCTACAAACATGAGCACATACAAGTTAGCATAATAGTTTAATTGCCGTTATCCTGGCAGCACTACAACTTTGGATAAAGAGGTAAGTAGAGTAGCTAAAAGAAGGATGGATGGAGGAAAGAAGGAAGGAAGGAAGGACGGAAGGAATGAAAGGAGAAGGAAGCGGAAAAAGATGCCACTTAAAGTGATTTTATTAGATTGTTATGCATATCGTCGAACTTTAAATGAGAAGCAATAAAATTGCATAACTTTTCGGTATCTGAAAGATTTAAGATCTTATTTCTTTATCACCCCCTAATCTCATCATCTTTGTCTCTTCATGTCTCTGTCTCTTTCTATCTTGCCTTCAGCTTTATATAACTTTATAGAAGAACTATTTCAAAGACTATATATTGAAATGCTTCTTTTATCTTTTTGATCTTAATTATGCTATAGAAAGGGGTTTTCAAAACTTCAAACAACTTTTCTATATGCCTTAAAAATGCCTTTAAAAAAGAACATCTATCAATCGTCATCGAGAGAAAGAGAGAGAAAGAGAAAGAGTGTGCGAAGTCAAACAAACCTCATGTGTTGATAACAACGATATACTTATAATAATCCTGGTTACGTTAAATTAAACTCGAACTCTGAAAGTGTTGACAACAACAGAACCATGGTTTAAGTGGACCCTTAGGAAGACTGAGCATATACAGGTTCCCAACCTGAAGTATCTTTTAAACTGCCAAATGAGATAGATTGTCCCTACATACTTGTATATCTTTAACTATCTAACTATATACATATATGGTATCCTATAATGTCCTCTGATCGATATCCGAGTTGTTTGTAAGTAGATAGAGTCTAGTAAACATATGGGATTAGAATAGTTAATAGATTTGTAAAAAGATTTCGGATTCTCTTGGAACTTTCAATAGGCTTTTGTAAAGGAAACAATATTGCATGTCAGCATTGCATCAGCATGAGAATGGTTGGGGTCCTTAAGAAAGACGGGAATATTTCTAAAAATGCATAACCAAGGATTTGGTTTTTATATAACATAAAGGAAAAGAAATAAATAAATAAAGAAAATAAATACACGAAAAGAAAGACTGGGACTTTAATTAACACTCACATAGGTAAAGTGTATACATGCATAAGAAAACAAACATCAACGCATATACAATAAAAAAACCAACAACAAAACAAAAGTACACATCAAAGCGTTGCAGCTTCTGCAGTTGAGTTGAGTAAAATGGCTGAAAATATGGTAAAAAAAGAAAGGGAACCAAAAAAAAATATATAAGTTCAGTAAATGAAAACAACAACAAAAACAAAAAATAAATTAGTAGAAAGGAAACACAGAAAAAAAAATAACAAGTGAAGGAGGGCAAAGAAGACGAAGAGAAAGAAACACAAACATGAAATTTGAAAAAGTAAAACTTAAAAAAAATTCTTCTTCATTTTCCAAGGGGTAATTTTTTTAGTTTTTTTGTTTGTTTTATTTTAGTAAAGAAAATTGATGAAATCCCGCTCAAAAACATAGCGCCGCAAGAAAAACCATTGATGAGAAGGAAAAAAGGAGAAGAAGAGCGACGAAGAGAAAAGAGGTGAAGAGAGGAAAGGGATAGAACATAACAGGTCATAACAAAATGACTACAAAATGGAAAAATTAATAACAAAGCAGAGTAAGAAAGCAAAGTCTAAAAAACGCATTTCCTTCTTCCATGCAATCATCCGCCTTGCCCCTCCCTCCGTGTCCTTCTCTTTCTATCTCTGTCTCTCTCTCCTTTCCACCTCCCCCCGCCCCCCGCCCCTTAATTTGAACCTACGTGGTTTGTTGCAGGACGCCGATTCGCATGTTTTTCCAACCATCAGCCATCGATAACAATTTATTTTTTGGTTTTGTTACTCGCATTTTGTGTTGTGTTGTGTTACGTGTTACTTTTTTGTTGCTTCCTCTGACTGTCAGTTTTTGGCAAGCCTTGCATTTAGGTGCCTAGCTACTCAAACACTCAACTACTCAACCATCGAACCATCCAGCCACCCACTCAACACAATCTGCCGCCATCGAGTTTCCTGCTGCATGTCCTGAATGTGTCCTTGCTGCCATCGTCAACGCTGTCGCTGTTGCTGTTGCTGTCACCGTCACAGTCGCTGCTGCACGTGGGCGATTTTCTGCTGTTGCTGCTTCTTCTGCTGATGTTGTTGCTGCACGATGGGGGTGGTTGTTGCACCACCTGCAATGCTTCAGAGCGAGAAAGAGAAAGAAACAGAGAGGGAGAGTGACAGAGGCTTAGTAGAGAAATTGGCAGGGGAAACTGCATACAGACCACGCCCTCAAATAAGCTGCATTCACTACGATTGGTCGGCATCGCCGCTTGGGTGCCACTCTGCTGCTCCCGGTGTTGTTGTTGCTGCGACGGACAGTGCACCAACATCAACTCGTTGCGCTGACGGACAGACGGACGCACAGACGGACGGACATGACAATGCGTTGCTGGTCGAACTGGATGGATGAGTGGGTGGATGGAAGGGTGGGTGGTCGGGTGGTCGCGTGAGTGGTTGATAGCTTAGTAGTGGAGGTTTACAGCTGCTGGAGAGGGCTGTTGTTGGTGGTGGTTAGCTGCTGGTGGTGGCTGGTCGTCGAAGGGCTCGAGTGGGCGGGTGGGTTGCTTGGTTGCTTAGTTGGTTGGTTGGCTGGCTGGCTGACTTGGTGTGGTTTGGTCACGTGGATGCGTCGCATGCATTGGAGCCGATAAAAGTGGCAGCTTTCTTGTTTCTTCGTTCCTTGTTTTTGTTCTCCTTGTTTTTGTTTTTGCTTTTACTCTGGTTCTTATTCTCGTTTCTGCTGCCTGTCGATTGTCGATTTTTATGCCGGTTTTTTGGGCCATCATCGTCGCCTTGGTTGCTATCGCAGGCGCGACGTTGATCACGCTTTGAAACAACATCAACAACAACATTTGACGCCAAAATACGATTTTGTTTTGTTTCTCCCTCCGGGCCCATCTCATATACCCCCCACCACCCCCTTTGCAACGTCCCACCCACTGAAGTGCTAAAAATTTTAGGTTTATTTTTTTGTTGTCCTTACGAATGCTTGTTGTTTTGGTGCATTATTATTTCTGTTTTTGGATGGAGCTGGTGGCTGGGCGCCTGGTTGACTGGCTGGTTGACTTGGTTGTGTCCAGCTTTGATGCCTGCCATATCTTGATGTCATCCCCACCCTCACGTCGGCCTCCCTCACCGCTCCCTCTCTTCTTCACCCACTTCATTACGCTTGCTCACTTCGATACGTCGGCTATCGATACGTTTGTAGGTTTTGTTTTTGGTACTCTTTGATTTTCTATTTCTTCTTCGCCCCTCTTCTCTTCTCTTCTTTATCACCCTTCTATTCTCTTCCCTTCTCCTCTTGCTTCTTATTCTTCTCTTCGTTCTCCTTTCGTCGCTCCTCTTTTCTACTGAAGGAAGCACCACGAAACGGAAGCAAAAATATATCCGGCTTCTCAGTGAATTTTTTTTCATCCTTCTTTAGTAACATGGATGTAATTTTTTGTTGTTTTTTATTAGTTTTTGTTGTTGTTGTGGCTCCAAGCAAAATATTAGCTGAAGCACGAAAATACGCAGCATATTTTTTGAGCACCAACGACGACAACAAAAAAAATACAAAAAAAAGACACTGCAAGGATAACGAGTGAAAAGTCCTTAGGACATGTATGTATACATATGTGTGTGTGTGTGTGTGTGTGTGTGTGTGTGTGTGGGTGTGTTTCGATTTCCATCTTGCATTTGTGTATGTTGCAGGAAGTCCTTCGCTTCAGCCGGAACTAATGCTCATCATCATCATCATCATCATCATCGAGGAAGCAAGCCGTCAAAATTTTGATTTTTTTCTTAGCTTTTTGGTCATTAAGAATTTTTAACTGTTTCATATTTCATGCAGTTTGTTGTTGTTATTGTTATTTTTGCTGTTGTTGGGTTTTTCCTTCACGTAACAAGGACACAACGAAAGAACATCGAAAAGCTGCAATAATTAATGCTATTTTTTAAAAATATGAGTATATACTCCATCTCTTTCGTCGTCGCTTTCTTCTGTTTCACCCTCGTCTCTCTCCTCCTCTCCTTGCCATTCATTTCTCTGAATCCTTTAAAGATTGATTGATGAATGTTCTTCTGCTTGAAAACTCAGACTCATATGGGTTTTAATAGTCTATAAAAACCAAAATAAAAACTCAGAGCCCTCAGGTGCTTCCACCGAAGCTAGAGAAAAGATGAGCCGCCATCTTTTTACGCGTTAAGATGGATAAACCTTCGTTATTCACCGGAATCGTTGAATCATTCGAATCCTCTCATTTTTAATGAAGTCCTCACAAAAATAATGACATGAATCCTCAAATATTATTTAATGAGCAGATCTGTAAAAATGTGATAACTTAGAATATCCCAAAAAAACATATAAATTGAGAAATCAGAAGAATTTTCCGAGAAGAGGAATCCTATAAAATTACAATCAAGATAAAAACAAGAATTTTCTACCAGGTGTTAAATATGTCTAGAATAGTAAGGAAACATTTTAACTTTCTGAACGAATTTTTAAAATCACATAATATTGAATTCTATATATGTATTTATTAATTATGGACTTGAGCTTATTTAGAAAAAATTAAGAATTGTAAATGGAGAAACAAAAACTGGGAAAAGCAAAAAAGAATCAAGAAAATTTATCGAATTGATTGAAAATTTATTGACAGATCATCATAGAACATCAACATTGACATTTCACATTTATGTCATTAGCCTCAATGACACTTCAACTTAAACATTATGATGTTTATTAGCATTATATGTATTATCATTATCTCCATCTTACTCATCACCTTTACCATCATTATCCGCAATGTTACTATGATTATTATCATTATCATCACTGGCGTCTGCCTCATTATAAAAACGTCATCCTCAACACGATCACGATCATCAGAACCACCATTATCATCATTCTAACCTGATGGTTTCTCCACTAGAAACATCCTGATTCCTCTTGAAGATTATAAAGAAGGATCCAAGAATAAAATCGGTCCGGAAAAGAAGAAAAAGAAGCAAAGTAAAATAAGCAAATATAAAGGATGCCTGGTTTTTAGTAGTGATGACACAAAAAACGGATCAAAGATAACAAAATGGCCAAGACTAGGAACGTTTACTTTTAGAGAAGTGAGCTTCTATGGGGAGCTGGTATCTCCCGTTCTCCAGAATACGTAGTCCTGTAAATTGCCCCCCTCGGTGACCCAGGAATCGCATCCTTCAGTGTTTTTTGTGAGTCAGTTTGTTTTGTGTGGGTTTTCAACTCTACCAGGTGCTGGTTCAAACCAAACAAGCAACCCCCTCCCTCCCCACTCGACGAAGGCGGCTTTGAAGCCCTTCGATTAGTTTCCAAAACTTACCTACAGATGGCCACCCATCATCGAGTCGTCAAAATGTAGCGAGGCGCATCGCATACGAGCAGCTGTCTACACAACGCTTGTCTTCCAAGCTTTTTTCATATCCCATCCTCCCCAACCCTGTCATCCTTCTCATTATCCAGGTATTTGTCGTTGACGTTGTCGTGGTTACTCTTGTTACCTTCCTTAATTCAGACTTCAGCACAGACCCACAATTTTTTCCTCGTTATTATTTTGAATTCTTTTCTATTTGCTGTTGTTGGGAATTTTAACCAAATTTTCTGGAATCCTTTGAGTGACACAAGCAGATGGCCTGCCAATCATTGGATGTGCTTCACTGCACGTGAACACATGGCCAACAGACTCCGATATCGTCTCACATATGTACCAAGAGGTAGATAGGTACTCGGAACGTGCCGTTTGCAGGTACACATCGATCAAAAGGAACGTCAAACGATTGGTGGTTGGGTCGAGGGGAAGGAGATTCCTCCAGAACATACGTATGCAAAAAGTACCCAATCCAATCCTGGCCAAGGCAAGTCAAGCGAAGAGTTCTCCAAACAACTCCATCGTCCCCCCCCCCCCCCCCCCCTCTCCATCTTCCCGATTCACCCATATACGAGTGCACGTACCTGTCTTTGTAGTGAAAAATAAAATTAAAATCAAGTCCATCAACCATCCAGCATCCTCCGCTCTGCATGCATCCAGATCCTGTCGCAATCGCTTTGAGGCAGGTTCGCTTAAACCACCACGATAAGGTTTTTAAGTATGATATGAAAGTAAGTGCACCCTTTACTCGGTGAAGGTTGTCGATGGGTGGGTCGGAGGGTACCATATCGTAATATGGAGATGCATCTTTCGAGGTAGAATGGGTCAGCAGGATATCACGATGCTGCTTTTGTTATGTAAAGCTTGCTATAAATCCTCGTCAAACTGTCGATGTCGTCGTCGTCGTCGTCGTCGTTGGTCTTCCTTCACGTACGAGTACATCGAAGCACCGTAGAGATTCTATTTAAACTCTTTCATTTCGAAATAAACGACGAAACACGAAACGCTGTCAGTCTTTCGCAGAGTTTTATATCATCCGCCCTCTCTCTCTTTCTCTCTTTCTCTCTTTCTCTCTCTACCTCTCTCTCTCTCTCTCTCTCTCCATCTCTTTAAAAGGACCCTTCATTTCATTTTTTACTCTGTTGCAAATAATATTTTGTGTTCACGTGTTCGATGAGAGAAGAACCATTTTTCCAATTTTTAATTAGAAAAATGTGCACATGAGTTGTGCTTTTGGAGTGGATGTCGGTCGGTGTGTCCCGTCATCGGGGCAGCAGGACAGAAATGGGCTGGCGCCTAGAATGGACTGTCGATGAATATAATGAAATTTTCCAAAAGGTTTTGGGTCGATAAAGCCCCCCTTTCTCTCTTCAACTGTACCATTTTCTCTACTTTTTTCGACTAGCTCTCTCTCTTTTTTTCTCTTTCTTTCTCTCTCTCTCTCTCTCGAATTGCTGTTCAATTATAGTTGCTTGTTTCGTTAATAAGTTGCAATGCTTCTAATACATAAACAGAATAAATATTACTTATAAATGTCATCCTCCATATCATCATCGTCCCTATCCTCATAGGCTCTCGGATAGTTTTTGTTCTGGTTCAAAGTAGTTAAATTTTTTATTAACATTCATCTTCAAATCTTAAGAAGACAGTAATAAAAATAATAATAATAATACAAATAATAATAATGATATTTAAGATAATAATATTAATAATAAAAATAGGATTCAAAGAATAGGTAATTCAATGAATATTGTAAAATTTCCATCCATCATCTTTTCTTTCCCTCATCTCCTAGCTTCAGAGGTACGAAAGAATGCGAATTTAAGAAGGAAAATAAAAGTTACAATAATAAAAAATCACGCATCGCGGTAATTAAATCAGTTCACGATAGAAGCATGAAGAAGAGGCTTAACGAAGAGGCTTCCACAGCACCGAACAGACTGACTGACCTCAGTTAAACCGTGTTAACAACAGCTTAACATCGAGTTAGCTTTTATTATGGCCGACAACAACAACAATCGGATAGACAAACAGACAGACAGACACACAGACTTAAAGAAGAGAAAGAAAAACGCGGTTGCTGAACTGCCTGAACCGCTGCCGAAGAGTGCGGCTTCCTACTGAGCCTACCGTAGGTAACATCATCATCATTAAAACCGTCCATCGTAAACACCATCATCCTCAACCTCTTCATCTTCTTCATCATCGCCATTATTTTATTATAGCTCATGGCTTATCAAATCTTTGTAGTTCTTTGGTAACGCTTGGACTGGAAAATTTCACACTTAAAAGAGCAAAGGTCACCATCACTGTAAAGCAGCCACAACTATAATAACATCAACAACAACAAGAAAATATATTATAGAAAATAAATCGATTCTTTGCTTGTTATTGGGAAACTTATGCCAGAAAAAATATCAACTCTTTGTTGTTGCTTCGTAGTCTCTTCTGTTTTTTTCTAGTCTGCTCGCCTCTTTTTATTTTTTTCCTGAGCTCTCCTGCCAATGTTACCAGATTGATTTCGTGTTAATTTCTACGTGAACGCTTCGTTTTTATGTTGCGCAGATAATTTTTCCATTTGCAACGCGTTTCATGAAAGTTCAAGAAAAAAACAACACAAATCGTGTTGAGGGTCCCGCATTCTTCATGTACGTTTATAGATGTAAAAGAATGAAGGATAGGAGGAGAGGGGAGGGACGGAAGAGCCTATTAATAATAGCTTAAGCGATGCCAAAAGATAAAAAGTCGTTTAAAGAGCCGAGAAATTCCCTGAAAACAACAAAGAAAATTTAACTAACTAACCAAATATAGACAAAAACAACTACAAATGAGTAATTAAGAAAAATCTACTGAGAAACATTTACAGTTCATTGAATTTTTATATAACTAATCCTCATACATAAACGCATCCTTGAAACAAATGCTTGTTGTGTTACTATTATTATTATGTTGTTATTATTATTATTAGGTGGTTGTATTGTCGTCAATTACACAGTAAAAAAAAAACCTCAAGGCTTCTTCCATACACACGCCATGAAATAAATGTCAAATGCTTTTAAATGCCAAATGCTTTTAAATGTCCTTCAGAACTTAATAGAAATCCTGATACGCTTACACAATGTGAAGGAATAAAAATCCTTGCACGCAAAAAAAGTCATCCAGTCGCACCTAGAAATGTCATCAATATTTATCAAAACATGTCGAAGGTTAGTTTGAAAGGATACGACGAATAGAAGAGGGAAACACAAGTAACTCGGATGAAGTACTCCGAAACAAGTAACCACGAATAGCAAGTAACTCAAAGTATATTAAGTAAGCAGGTTTAAAACAATTAAACATTAATTTCTAGATAATTAATATTCTGTTAACAACTAAAATAACTCGATTTAATCGTGTAGATTCAATCATTCAGACAGTTCAATTAATTGGTCTGTCGCCTCAGTCCAGGAAATCAGTCGAGGGCGGTGATTCTGGTCAGTCAGTCAAGTCGATCGGTCGTAAGTCGGTCGGTGAAGTCAGCCAGTCAATCAGCTGGGCCATCAGCTGATCGAGTCAGTCAATTTCTTAGTCATTTCGGACGATCTGTGAAGTCAGTCAGTCAAACAAGTCGCTTGGCCGATCTGTCAGATGGATCATTCAAATCAGTGGGCCAGTTTATTAGGTAGATCAGTGACACTGCTAATTATGGAACCTCCACATCGACAGGCAGTCGTTTTTATATTATTTTTCCAATTTAAGTTAGTTTTTGGTCACAGGATAAGATTTTAATACAAGATGTTGGTCCGAGAAAAACAAAAATTCACAATTTTCTTGTTTTCCTGTTGACCATAGAATAAATGTAGACAAAAATGTGCGAAAAATGTTCTAACTTTCTAATATTACGTGTATTTATGTATATCGATAAAACCCGATTACTTCCTGACAAATAAAAACATATTCCATATTTGAATTGAAGATTCAAACCACTTACTTACTTGTTACTTAAGGTATTTACCGAACTACAGTTACATCGAATGGAAGTGAAAAAACCTCCCCACAAAAACAACAACCAAAACCACCACCAGCGCCAAGCAATAAAGGATCTGTCAATTTAAAGTCTGTACAACGTGACAATCCCACGACCTAACCTCGGGCAACATGTAACGTATGACGTCCAGCTGTATTTGGCAACAACAACAACAACAGCAGCGAAATCACCCCAGTTGCGCCATTACGTGGAGCACTTTACGGCACGTCTTAATGTCGAAGAACGTAAGAACGGAAAAGTCATTTGAAAGTCGTGCGAAGTCATTCACGAAAGCGAAAATGACGATGAAGGCGGCGATGTTGGTAGCGACGGGCAGGGGGAGGAAGAAGATGGGTAGGTAGAAGGCTGGGGTTGGTAATGGGGCCCATGAAATCTGAACTGCCACGAGTTCCTCTTGTGGTTGCTTTCGTTATTATTCTTTGGAGCAAATGAGTGAGTGAATCAATGAATGAGTGAAGTAGTGAGTGAGTGAACTAGTGAGTGAGTGACTGACCGAGTGAGTGACTGACTGAGTGAGTGAGGGTGCGAAAGACGAGGATGCGTGAGGATGATTGTGTGTGTTTCTTCCATAAAAGTCGAAACAATGGCTGGAGAGTGCGGCGAGGGCGTTAAAATCAGGTCGTTCCAAATGGTAGGCAAAAACAATTGAATAAAAGAAATACACTAAAACAACAAAAGCACCTCCTTCTTTACGTGCTTTAATCGTAGTGAAGAAGAAACGAAACGACGTTATATTTCATGTCTTGAAGACATTATTTATGGCTTGCGTATTAAGTGTGTGTGTGTGTGTGTGTGGGAGAGTTACAACAACACCAACAACATTAACAAGAACAACAAAACCAAGAACAAGAAGAAGAAGAATTGAAGAAGTACGAATACCACCAATAATAGCAACAACACCATTCTTATTTTTTTCTTTCTTTCGAACCGGTTTAAATTTCTACCCTTGCTTATGCTGTAATGCGTTGTGGTAGGTCGGGATTTAGGCTTCAGACAGGGTTCACTACACCATGTAACTACAACAACAACAACAGTGTTTCTGGTTGACAGAATGGTTGACTGGCGCTGTCTACTCACTACTCACCACCATCGCTGCTTCTGGGCCGAACGATGGCCGAACCATTCATTTGTAGCGGTCTTAAGCGGCTTCACATTAGGGTAGGTCGGCCCTTCTGTCTTCGGTTTCTTCATTTTCAATGCATTTCACAGGTAACACTGACATGTAACCATCTTGTTACAGCCGTGTTACATGTGGCGGTCTTTGTTCCTCCTTCTGTTTTTCGTCTTCGTCTCCTTTTTCTTATTTTAATTCTTGTTTTCTTGTTCTTTTCTTTTCGCCTTCATATTGGTTAAGGAAAAAACTTGCCAGGGTTAAGTTAGTCTGTATAAGGGTTAAATATAGACCCTGATAATGTTCGGATGGACTCCATGCCGCCATTTTGACGTTTTATAGGCTCGTTTCTTTGACACTGACGTTGCTGCATTTGTTGTATCCAACAACAACAACAACAAACATCGCCAACAACAAACAAAACACTCAACTCAAGTTTGTGGCTTGAGTTATTACAATATTTTTGGTTTTTCGTTTTTTGTGGTCCCTGCTGTCAGTCGATCGTTGTTGATGTTGTTGTTTTTCTGTTGGACTATTACACAACTTTTAGTTAGATCCCTCCTCTTCCCCTCTCCTCACCCTCTCCCTCTCTTGCTTCGTTTTACTTCCATTTTTATTTGAGTTTTTACAAAATGGGCGTCATTTGGTGCAGCCCCCAAAATGTCTGTCTGGGGATCATTTGGGATGCAGTCATTTAGAATGGTACCATGAAAGAAGATGGAGAATGTTGCTTGATTCTTTCATCCATTGATTGAGTGATCATTTGAAAGACGATCAGTTTTTCAGTAGGTTAACAGAACTTTTGAAAGATGCCCTTTTTTTAAAGAGTTCTGACAAAAATCCCAAAGAAGCAATAATAATGTTATAAATAAAATTTCGTTGTTGTTGTTGTTATAGTTCAAGTCTGTTATGTGATTCAACTAATTTTGCAATAAAGATTTCTAAGAAAAATCGTTCCATTTTCTTAATACGTTGTCTATAAGAGTTGAATACTAACCATAAAGACTTTTCCACCTCATCTCATAATCCTCCCCCTACTTTTCTATCTCTCGCTCCCTCATTTACAATAAGCTAACAGAAAAGAAAAGAAGATTGGAAAAAAACGCAATTTCCTTGAAAAGTTGAAAAACCTTCCAAGGAAACGCGTTCAAAAATGCAGGACGTCGTTCAGAATAGAAATTGCAGCACTAAATCCGCGTAATCCACGCATTTGTCGAAAAAATCTGGCAGCACCAGGAACCAGTCAGCATGCCTGCCAACACGCGTCGTCGACGGTGGCACGAACGTCGTCCTGTCACCGGATACGGCATCAATACAAATGCACACAAGCAAACAAATACACAAACTAACACACACACACACACAAACACACATAAACACACACTCACGCTTATCCACGCACACAATTGAAGTAAAAAAAGTGGGCGCCAAATAAGTCGGTAAAAAAGAAGGACTGAGCGACGCATTACGGAAATTCGGAACCGCACTACAGAGAAGGGTACAAAAGAGAGACAAAGAGAGAGAGAGCGAGAGAGTTGAAGTAAAGTCAGATAATAGGCAGGGCAGAGTGTGAGGGGTTGTGGGCGGGGGTGTTCGAATGGGATGCAACTGCGAACCAATTTACGGTAATGACTGCAGCGCGGCACCGACATGAAATCCGTCGGCTTCATTCGTTTAACCACACACACACACAAATACACCCACTGACATCTACGAGCAACATCAGCTCCGCACCCGCTCCAGCCTTCAATCTCACGCAGTCGTTGTACTTATTTACTAAGGACATTCCAAGGACGCACGCTGCTTGAACAGCAAAACATGCGTTGCACCGGAATCTAATAGCTGCTGCGGAACAACTGAACAACTGGGGGAACTACTGTGAGGGGGGAACAGAGAGAGCGGTTGGAGATGATAAGTCGGTTCGCTGCCGGAGGGGATGACGGACAGAGAGAGGGGCGGTTGAAATCTACGTTTCAAACAGAAACTTTTGCGCACAAAATTCCAAGATTTATTTTCAGAATATTCGGCGTCATGAGGGTGCAAAATGTCGAAGAGGGACTCAAAGAGAGATAGAAACAAAGAGGGAGAGAGAGAGAATGAGAGAGAGAAAGGGGGGCGGAAGAGAGAAAAAAGAGACAAAGTAGCACAAATAGATTCTTACGGAATACTAATAAACTTTCCTTGAAAATAATCTGCGAGGGCTGCCGCGTGCGTGTCGCGTTGCGTTGTGTCCTGTGCCGCCTGCAAATCGGGGGAAAGGATACCCAGTTGTTGTTGTTGTCCCTACTGTTGTTGCTAGTTTTGTTGCTATTGCTGACTGACTAACCAACTGGCTGCTTGCGTTGAGGCTGACAGCTTGGGGTCGAACTTTGGCCGAAGGGGCGAAGAAATAATGAAGGGCAGAGCGGGGGAGGCTGACGGATGAGAATGAGAGGGACAGAAGGAGGGTTTTTCTTCGTACTTTCCTTGTGTTGGGTTTTCTGTTCGCTGCACGAATGTCTTCTGTGTTTTGGGATTCGAACAGCTGCAGTTCTTTCGTTTTTGTTGTTGTTCGTCTTCATCATCTTCTTGTTCTTCTTCTTGTTCTTATTTTTGTTGCTCCTGTTGGTGTTCTTAAACGGCTGCATTTTGCTCACAGTTCAAAAGCCTCTGTGCTGCCTCCCTGCCGCGCGCTGCCAGGTTTCCACACCGTCCTCCATCACGTTCCTTGACCTGCTCGTCCTGTGAGTGAGTGTGCAGCATGCGTGTGAGTGTGGGTGTGTGTGTGTGTGTGCGTGCGTACGTTTCAGAAATGCATTCTATTTTATCTTAAAATTTCGCCCTAAAATATTTTCTCTCATTCATTCGTTATTTCCTTCGTCTTACGTTGCCCCCTCTCTCATTCTGTCTCTCTTTCGCTCCACGCTTTCTCTAACGCTCTCTCTCTCTCTCTGTGTCGGTGTGTTTGTGTTTTTGTGTAAACGACAGGACTTTACGTCGCTGGGGCGTCATTTAGTCGTAGTTGATAGTCGAGTTGTTGAGCTAAGCCCCCCTCCACCTCCCTCCCTTCTCCCACGCACTGAAACGAACCACTCTCCCTCACTCTCGCCTCCCCCTGCCCCATCCCCGGAAGCCTTTCATATTTCATTTTGTAAATTTTGCCGGTTCATTTGACGGTTGCAGTGTTGAACTGATGCTGCTGCTACTGCTGCTGCTGCTGCTTCTTCTTCTTTTCCTAATGCATTTACGACTGCTGCTTGTTATTCCTAAGGCTCCCGAGATCCTTCATGTCCTTTTTACAAACACACTTACACACAAATAATTTTTTTTAAGCTTTGTTTTTCTTTAGTTTTTATGACTTTTTCCTTTGGTATTTCTTCGTATTTTTGTACTTTTCTGTTTGTTTCTTGTATTTATTTTGTGTTTTACTCCTTGCAACATCCTGTCTGTCGTTTGGCATTTCTTAAAGTTCGAGTCATAGCAACGAACCAAGGATAACGCGTTCCAAAGGATATGAAAGGACTACAAATGTTTCAACATTGATAAATAGTTGGTTCTTTTGTTTCGTTCTTGCACAAGATTATGCGAGTGATGGGAAAGAAAGGGAGGGGAAGTAGAGGGAGTCTTGTCTTGCGAATGGAGGTGTATAATGGGGGTATAGAATGGGGTATGGAATGGGGTGCAGTATGGTGCAAAATTTCGGTCTAAATAAGATAAATTAATATCGGTCTAACGAACTCTGTTTAACTCCAACCGTCAAGTGAGAAAGAAGAGAGAGAGAGAGAGGGGAGTTCAGAGAGTGAGACAGAGGTGAATGAGGTGTGAGTGAGAGATCTTATGACTTGTCTTAATGCTTCAGAAATTCAATATTAAAAGCTATTAATTAACATTTATTCTTATGATTCTTCGCAAACAAGCAACATTTGCAATTAGACAGCAATTTTGAAAAGCATATAAAATTTCATCATGACGCAGCAGGATTTCAACGAAACGCCAACAGGTGGAGTGTGTAGAAGCAACAACAAAGGATATGAAGGATACGTAGGAGAGGGAGAGAAACCCAGGGCAGTCTAACTTCTGTCAATTAGTTTTAATTAATTCTGCAGTTAAATTTAAGTGAACCGAATGAAAATAAACACAAACCATTAAGGAAAAAAATTAATGTAAGTGTCGTGTTTTCAAGTTCTCCATCTTTCCTTAGAAGTGTCCTTAGAGGTGTCCTTAGAAGTGTCCTTAGAGGAGTTCTTAGAGGAAAGAACGAATGTACACGATCGTATCTTCGAGGTCGATGAATTCTCAACTTTTATCACTTCCCTCAAAGAGTTTATGATTTTATCATATATTTTTAAAGAAATTTATATTTGTTCAGATCGTTTTTATTCGTGAAAATTTCCCATTCCCATTCATGCCCAATTTTTGAGGAATCTCAGAAGGATTTAAAGTGAAACATTTTTAGATACAAACAGAGACTTTGAATTATCTTTTATAATAAAAGTTTCCTAGGCAATCATGTGGTTTCAGGAGATATGGTCTAACTAAGGCTCAGATAAGCTCCTCGACAGTTCTTCCTGTCCTGATACTGGTCTGGTTCTGGACATCTCAATCCAATCTTCTCCAATCTTTAGTCACAACTCTGTATCCACCTCTATTTCATTTCCGATCACTTCTCACGCTCTATCTTTGCCTCGTTTCTCTTCCTTTCTCCACGTCGTTTCTTTTATTCTCCTAGTATATGGTACCATACACACATCTCTTATAATTCGCAATATACTCCTATTTTTGATGCCATTAATTTGACTTCTCCTACGATTACTCATTCTGCTCATCCGTTTGCGTTGTTGTTCTTGCCATTCGACAATAATTTGTCATCATTACGACTCTTAACTCTCCTTCCGACAACCGCTCTGCCAAGCTTGACTAATTAAACTACTCCTTGATTATGTGTAGCGTACGTCATGAACGGCAGCCGGCGAAGTAAATTAACACATTTTATTAACTCGCCGTTGCCCGTATTTTACATCAGCAAACTGTCATGTTTGCGCAAAGTTGAGTCTCATAACTTCTCTACTTTCAGTGGACGAGTGAGCGTCTGGCTTGTTATACCCCCGCCCCCCTCTTCTCATCGCCCGCCCTCACTGTGCTCTTCTTACCTTCAGACGCTTGTGTGGAGCGGCGCGCATGCGTTGCAGCCAACAGAGTCGCGTTTGGATGACATTCCATGAGAGCTCCATAAGAGTTGCGTGCGTGCGCACTTACCACGCAACCAAATGAGGCACAACAACAACAACAACAACACAGGCAACAACAGCAACACTAAACAAGGCACGTCTCTCGGCTTTTGAATCCACGCCGCGCACCGAAGCTAAGCAGCACATCTTCGCGCTTTTGGTAATAATTGGAGGAAGCAGTTTGGACCAATTTATGTGCGTTTAGACGCATATATTGCCAATTAAATATTGCGATAAAGCATGCCACCAGCAGCAGCACCACCAACAACAACAACACCATCAGCAGCAACAACAACAACAACAGCAGCAACAACAACGCCACCAACAACTAAAACGCAGAAAGGAAAAAGATGCATAACGTTCACCAGAAGTCAACCACGCGGCACGGCCTGAAGTGACCTCGAGGTGCTGCCACCACCGCCACCGTCTCTGCCGCTGCCAACGCCACTGCCGCCGCGATGCATGCGTGGCTCATAACAGTGAACAATGCGAAGTGTGCTGAACAGCGTCGATTGGAGCTGCGCCTGTGAGCGGCGTGTTTATGGCCATCGCAGGAGAATGACGATGACGATGACGAAGGCGATGACGACGGCCAGATAAGCTTGAGATTTATTTTGGCCCACACAAATTGTTGCGCAACGCATCGTTGCATGCGACGACAGCAGACGCACGCGCGTCACTGACATCCTTCAATTAAGCGCTGAGTCTGCGCATCGTTGGCAATGCGCGATGTGATACTCGCGAATCGTATGCATCCAAATAAAACACCGTTTCGTTGGTTCCGTTTGATTGCAAGAGGAGAAGAAACCAAAAGAAGCAAGCCTCAAAAATGCAGGCTCAAGTCACAGCAACAGCAACGGCAGCAGCAACGGCAGCAGTGCAACAACAGCAACATACATTAGAAGGCATTCTGTCTGTCTGTCTGTTTGTTCATCTTTCCGTCTGTCTGTCCTTCTGTCTGTCTGTCTGTCCGTCCATCTGTTTGCCATCAAGGCCTCAGCGATTGTGTTCTGTCAAATGTCAAGCCGCAAATGTTTGACAGCTGTTGCTACCACTTGGAGGCTTGTTGTTGTTGTTGCGGCTGTTGTTGTTATTGCGGTTGTGCTGGCTGTTGTTGTTGTTATTGCGGTTACTTGAGAGTTGAGCGGTTCGCTTGCGTCCGCGTTTTTCCATGCGTGCGTCTGCGCGATTTGCATTTCAAAGCGTTTGTCATTAGACGCCATTTTTTGCCATTTGCCATGATTGCCATTTTTTCTTCAAATTTGACGTTTGACAGTTTGTCACTGAGCGCAGTGATGTGTCTGAACGTGTATGGGTGTGTGTGTGTGTGTGTGTGTGTGTGTGTTTGTGTGCTTTTGTTGTTTTTGCCCCTGTGACAGTTTCAGTTGAACGTTTTTACAAAAATCTTGCTTCGTGTTTCATGTGCGATCTTTCAATTTTGATAACCAAATTGGGCAAGAAACAGTTTCGGTGGTGTTGTTGTTGTTGCTATTGTACTTTTGACTTCTCTATACACATACTTGTTTTGTTATGATTGTTGTTGTTCCTTTTTTTTTGTCTTCTTTTCATATGCATAAAAGTAAAAGTTGAATATTTGCCGCACTTCGGTTTGTTGTCTTCATGCGACTTTAAAAGTGTCACGTGTTTTGAAAGAACCGCAACAAGAAATGCAAACATTTTGACACACTTTCAGGACAACGAATACAACAACAATGACTACAACAACACCACAAGTCAGCCTTTTATAGAAATATTATAAAAAAAACACGAATATTATATGCAAACCATAGATAACAACAACAATTTATAAATTCATAACATTATATACAATTGAATATTAAAATTTAATACAAAATATAATATATATCGCATTTTTAAGAATACTTTCGAATGTTTATATTTATTTTATTTTTTTTTTTTTTTAATTTTTACTTCCTTCCTTTGGGAAACTTTGTAAAATTCTATAATTAAAATGTTAGCGAATCGTTGAAGAAGAAGAAGAAGAAGAAGCAAGAGGCGATGTCTCGATCCCACTCACTCCATCACGTGACCACGATTTCGATGGCGGATTTGAAATAAGATTTATGAAAAATAAAGAAAACGCGCCGAGAAAAAACCGCGACCACAAAAATTACAAGTTTAAAGTTAAGTAAACCACACGAACCACAAATCGTTGGTGTCTGGAAACCAGAGAGTCGAAGTCACGTGATTTAAGAGTGTGTAGGGTGTAGTAGTCAATGTGTAGGGTATAGAAACACATATAAGAACGTATGAACATATGTCATAAGGGCGGATTAATTATACTTAAAGCCGTGTGATTTTCCGACTAAACAAAGAAATTTTAATTCAAAAATAACACCTCTTTTGAGGCGCCTTTCACAATCACAGGGACACATAGAGACCTCTTCCACAATCAGTCCAAAAGTCAGAAGGTGGTCAGCATGGAGTGAATATTCGTCCTTTTCTAAGTAGGTCTAATAATTTGTATCTTAAGTGTATTAAAATGTATCGAAGTCTATTTCTTTTCTATAATATAATAAAATATCATCTTGAGAACGTTTTCGCAGAGGAATTCAATTCCATTCAAAACTCAAACTAAACTCATTCGGTGAGCGAATTTCTGGCAATAAAAAACAGTGACTGAATCAAGTAGACGAGAATCCAGTCTACAAGATTAATGAATGAAATAAGTGAATAAATGATTGAGTGGATAAACTGGAAAATTATTAAATCCTCTTTAATGCAGTAGCAACAACAACAAGTGTCGTGACTACTAAATAAAAGGTAATAAAAATAAAACCAAACAAACAAAAGATTGTTAATGGTTTTATGACAGGAGGGTAAAACAACAACAACAACAATAATAAAAAGAATTACGACAACAACATCATCATCACTCACACACACACACACACATACATATATTATAGATCACATATACACTTAAACTTAAAACAACAGTCGAGAATGCTTCATTACAATAGACATCATTGCCGTTGTTGTTGTTGTTACTACAACAACTTCATTCCGTTGGCAATAAAAAAAATATATTTCGTAAAAAAACCGATTACCCTTAAAACCCGAATCAGCTCACATCACTGAGAGCAGAGTTAATAATTTAATTTGTTGCATTCATAAAATGAAAGACATCACAACAGAAGACTGAACAACAACAATCTGAACATTTTTTAAAAATATTTTCAAATTTATCTAATTTCTTTAAAATCTTTTTTTTTCATCTTCTTTTTGTTTCTTTTTGTTTGATTTTGCAATTTTTTAGAGTGATGAAAAAACCATCTTCTGTGTTCTTTAACACGCCATCCATCCACTCGTTGTTTTTTTTTTATTAAATGTGAAGTTGGCAACACTTTCGAACATCATTTTTCCATTTTCATTTCCATTTCCACGGTGTTCGTTTTTCCCTTTTTTTTTGTGACTGTTTTTTATTTTTTCGCTCGTTTTTTTTTTATTTTTCAGCGTCGCTTTTTTTGTTGTTGTTGTTATTTTGTTGGTGTTGTTTTGTTGTTGTTCGTGTTGTTGTTGGTGTTATTTTGTTTTTGCTGTTGTTGTTGCTATAATTGTTGATTTTGTTGATTTTGTTTCCATTCTTTAGAATTTTTTACTTCTTCTTAACGAAAGACAGAAAAATTAAGTTGTTTAAATTAATGAACTTTATTAACTATGTACTTTATTTAGTTAGCTTGGATAAATTAGTCGTAGTTTTTGTGTAGGGTTGCCATCAGTTCGTAGTTATTAATATTAATTAATACAGCGTAGACAGCTGAGTTGTCTGTCTGCTTTCGCATGTCTTCCCCGGAAGGGTGGGGAGTGGGGAGGGTGTGGAAACTCTTAAGGAGGACGAGATGGCAGAAGGGAATCACATGAAGAATGGCGCCAAAAGTAGCGTGCATTTGGCCAAATTAAAAATACTTAAAATTCACTTAAAATGCAATTCCAACAACTAATGAAAAAGCAGAAGAATAAGAAAAAGCAGAAAAATCCAACAAAACTTCAAAACAAAACAAACGAAAAAAGAATTGAATATTTTAAGAAGAAGAACGAGCAGTTTATTAATAAATAAATTACGCCAAATTAATGAATAACAAAATTTCTGCACACGGAATATAAACGAAAGCGAGGGGGGGAAAACTTCAACATCAACTTCTTCAAAAAGAATTATTTTTATGGTTGTTTTTTCTTCAGTTTTTTGATTGGGTTGCTTTGCGTTTCAGGAGCAGAGACGGTTTTCCTCATTTAAAGTGGTGCGTCCGGGTTGCTCCCCGATTATCCCCCTCTCACCCTCCCTCTCTTCCTCTCACTCTTCGCCATTCTCGCCATTTCATTTAATTTCATTGTCGTTGCTTTATTTAGCGTCTTCGGATGCGCCGAAAAGAAGGCGGCGGCGGCTTCATTTATTGCGCGCCGGACGACGGCGACTCCGACGACTCCGACGACGACGCTTGACACGCCATTATTTCGCAGATGCCAGATAGTTTTGACCAGGGTATGTAAACGCACACTCACGTGCGCACGTCCATATGGACGCGTGCGCTAGAAAATTTTTTAAGCGAACACGGCCGTGTGCGCGTGCGCTTAAAAAATTTTCCAGCGCACGCGTCCCGTTCGCTGACTGACTCACGTGCGCTTAGCGCACAGGACGCGTGCGCCAGAAATTTTTTTAAGCGCACGCGCACACGGTCGTGTTCGCTTAAAAAATTTTCTAGCGCACGCGTCCTGTTCGTTAGGTGACTCACGTGCGCTTAGCGCACAGGACGCGTGCGCCAGAAATTTTTTTAAGCGCACGCGCACACGGTCGTGTTCGCTAAAAAATGTTCTAGCGCACACGTCCGCGCACGCGCACATGAGTCGACCGCGTGCGCTCGTGAGTGTGCGCTTACATACCCTGGTTTTGACATAATGGTCCAATTACCTTATCGCACCATCGAGCCGGCGATCGCTGGCGATTATTTATTGTGCTCGTCGACTGCGTAGCGCAATCGGAGCGATCCGAGCAGCAGCCATGAAAATTGAACGAAGAAGCATCGTCGTCGTCGTCTAGGCTCATCGTCGTAAGCTTCGGCTACTAAACTCACGCCCCGGTTTTAGTAACGCATACGATATGCCATCTGGCGTCGTTGTTGTTGTTGTTCTTGTCGTTTTTGTTGTGATTGTTTTTGTTGTTATTGTTGTTGTTGTTCTTGTTGTTGTTGTTGGCGTCCCCAACTCACAATCGATTACATTTAAAGTGTCGATCCCGCTGAAAGAAAGCAAGGAAACAAGTCCCAAGAGCAACGCACCGAAGACACGGCGTCTTAAATGCGACCCGAGGGATCGGAATCGATAACTGGGGAGTAGAACAGCAACAACAACAACAGCAACAACAACAACAGTAACAAGAACAACCACAACAAACACACAACAGAAAAGAACTCAAGAACAGAAGTCGTCGATGCAAGACAAAAAAAAAAGAATAACTTGTTGCTTGTTTGACAGTTGTTTTTGCAGCAATTGATAAGTTCGGTACTATTGTTGTTGTTGTTGTTGTTGTTTTTACTGTTGTTGTTATTATTGTTGTTGTGCTGTTTTTGTTGTTATTTTGTTATTATTTTTGCTGTATTTTCAACCACTGCTGCTGCTGCTGCTGACAACCCGCCGTCGTTGGTTTCCCATTCAATTCAAGAGCAAGCAACTCGCGTCGTATAGTGTACCCCTCCTCACCTCACCACACCCCCTCATAATGCATCCCTCCGTACCGCATGGCAACGTATCGCATCACATCGCATCGTCAAGCTTAATCGAAATTTCATCTCCGGATTACAAGATAGCGATCTGATTTTTGTATCTATTGCGAGTGCTTCTGCTACCTACACACAGACACACACACAGACGCACACACACACACACACACATTCACATCCCCATCACAGAGTGTCTATCAGTGTGTTGTTTGTAACTCGCGCCCATCACAATCGTAAATTTTAATTTAATCGCTTCCACTTGCTGCTGCTTTTGAAGTGCTGCCTCGAAGCCAACAACAAACAACCAGCCACCAGAGAATCGGCTTCAAATCGTCTTCAAATCGACGTTGTTGTTGCTCTAAAATTGTGATTTAGTTGCAGTTGTTGTTTAGTAGCCTTTTTTTTCTTTACCATCTCCACATTTCTTTGGTTCTCATTCACCCCTCCTCCCCGTTTAAATCGGCTTCTTTTCATTGATCCGCTTTTTTATCCTTTGTGGGGATGAGTTGATGAGCGAGCAGCCGCCACTCTTTTTTTTTTGGGTCGATTTACTTACTGCTCGATGTAGAAATAAAAACAACAACAACAGGAACAAACCTTCAAAATAAATGCAATAAATATTTTTAGATTTTAGACTGTTGTGTTATTTTATTTTGTTATTTCTCTTTAATAAATAAACTTTTGTTATTCTGATTACTTTAGTTTATTTCGAGGATTTTCAACGATCGCTGATCACTATAGTAACGATTTTGAAAAAACAGAAAACGAAAGCGTCGTCAACGTGAGTCAGAATTCAGTTTTTATTTGTTTGTTGTTGCTTTTAATGTATCATAGATGAAATTTTCATCATGAAAACATACTTCATTGTTTCTCAATATTCCAAAATAATAAGATTTGCTTCACTTATTCAGGTTTGCTTCTGCTTCATATACAAATCTGGTCGCCTATCTTCTATAGCAGTCGTGGCCGAGTGGTTAAGGCGTCTGACTCGAAATCAGATTCCCTCTGGGAGCGTAGGTTCGAATCCTACCGGCTGCGGATAACTTTTTTATATTTTTATGTGATTTTTTTTAAAGTGTTATAAATCTATGTATTTTTCTTTCTTAGCAAATATTTTAAATCACTTTTTACGTAAATTCAAGAAACAAAAAACTTGTTCTGTAAATGAATTTCACTCTGTTAAATTAATTTTAATCTGCTAAATTAACAAAGAAGCAAAGCGAAGATGTTGAGACAGGATTTTACACTCATTCCATTTCATTGCAAGCTCAAATAAGAAAGGAAAAACGATGGAAGTGAAAACGTAAATGTAAATTCACAATCAGCATAAAAAAGCCAAATAAAAATCAAAAACCAGAAACAAAAGCAAAAGCAAATTAAAAGCAGCCAATGCAAAGAAGTGGTGCATCGTAATGAGCCGCAATTCAGAGTTAATTCTCGCTGACACATCATCATCATCATCATCAGAGCGAAGTTAATTTTGCTGGCCCAGCCACTTGTTGCTGGTTGTTGTTTTGATTGTTGTTGTTTTTGTTGTTGCTTCTCACTCTCCTGCGCGTGCTGTTGTGTTGTTTGTGTGATGAGGTTCCTGTTTAGTTTGTTGTTGTGTTGACGGTGGTGGTGGCGGTGGTTGTTGTTGTCGTTATTGCTACAGTAGTTTTCTCTCGTTGTTGTTGTTGTTGTTGTTGCTGCACTAATTAATGCAAATTCTCAACTCGCTTCACTCTCAAGCGTCGCAGTTAAGATTTGCAACTCGTTTGTTAACAAAGGATTTTTCTTGGTGATGTTTTTCCTGTTCTTTTTCTATTTTTTCAACATTTGCATAAACGTAGCACTTTAAATTGAATGAGAAAACGAAGGAAAATGAAGAGGGTGGGTGCGGGGAGTTTGAATCCCTCCATTAATGAGATTGCATGATGTTTTCTTTGGGATGATTTTTGATAAAGAGTTTTTCACTACTTTTTAAACCTTCAAAACCTTATGGTACACTTTTTATCTTTATAACCGTCATAATAACATAAAGATAACGCATGGCCAACACTTAATCAACATGAATCAACAAAAAACGCAGCAGCATCAGCAAACCGATCGATCGACACACGATCACAACGATTAACAACAACACGATCAAAACACGTTCAAAAACATGACGCATGAAATTAAAAAAATTCAAAAATCAATTGCAACATCCGCGGCAACAGCAGGAGCAACACAACAACAACAACAACAAATTAAATTATCATCGGCGGCGGCGTCATGGTCTCAAAAAGCAAAATGCGATAATTTATTGTTAAACATAAAATAATCGAATAACAAGAACAGAAACAATTACAACAACAACAACAATGATAATAATGACAACAACTCGAACAACAACAACAACTCGACCAACAACATGCACATTAAACCAGCTCTGAGACGTGTTCAGCTTCTTATCGTTGTTGTTGCTGTTCACTGTTGCTCTGTACGATGTGGCTTATGTTGTTGTTTTTGTTATTATTATTGTTGTTGTTGTTTTTGTTATTATTATTGTTGTTATTGTTGTTGTACGATCGCAACAGCAACAACGAGCCTGCGTCTCTTAATGTTTTCTGATAAAAATTGACATCTACGCAGACTCGCGTCAAGCCGTTTAAACGAAGATCGTAATCGGCAGCAAATTGGCTTCGTTGATCTCGTTGTTGTTGTTGTTGTTGCTGTTGTTGTTGTTGTTATTATTATTGCACTCGCCAGAGCTGAATTAATAATCTCATTCAATTAAGTTAACAAGCTTAGCAATTGATTGCTTTAACGTCTACAAAAATGTCATAAATAATTAATTACATCGAAAAGCAGTCACAAGTCACCAGCGGAGTGTTGAAAAGTAAAGAATAAAAAGTAAAGAGTAAAAAGTGAATGAGTGTGATAAAAATAGAAAGTAAAAGAAGAAAAAACCACAAAAGATAATGAAATTAATTAAATCGGAGACAGACGAAGGAATCAAGTTCAATTATGATTCAAAAACGACGACGACCAGAAGAAGACCGAGTTTTTTATAAAATTAGTTTAGTAAAATTAAAAAAAAGAAGAACCCGCTGCGGACAGGATTCGAACCTGTGCGGGTAGAACCCAATGGATTTCAAGTCCATCTCCTTAACCACTCGGACACCGCAGCTGTTTTTTTATTTGGATTGCGACGAATTAAAAAAAAACTTTCTTTTTTTCAATATAATTTAAAAAGTTGATATTTCATTTTAATTTTCTTGAAGAAAAGCAATTTGATAAAAAAACCAGCCGATGGACCAGTCCTATATTAATTTAAGAAAAAAATGGGGAACAACAAATACACAAAAGATATGATTAAAAAATAAAACAAATGTTGAAAATAACAAAAAAGTGTGCGTCGGCCGGGAATCGAACCCGGATCAACTGCTTGGAAGGCAACTATGCTGACCATTACACCACCGACGCAACTACAATTCTATCAGACGATAGATGAGTTTTAAACTTGAAAGAAAAAATGTTTGTTGTGGGTATGTATACACATCTAATAACTAAAGTCGCTGGTTTGTCACATTTCCAATATGGCGTCGGTGGTGTAATGGTCAGCATAGTTGCCTTCCAAGCAGTTGATCCGGGTTCGATTCCCGGCCGACGCACACTTTTTTGTATAAAAAATCTACAAAAATAAAACCTTTTTATTTAGAAAATTAATTAGAAAACAGTTCTTATTTCTTTTGAAGTTTTGTATGGTTAAAAACTCTAAAAAGTTTAAAATAATTATAAAGTGTTCTATAATCACTGTAATATACATTGTTGTTGTTGTTATTATTGCCGTATTTAGAGAGAAGTTAGTTGTTGCTGTTGCTATTGTAGTTTCTTTTCAATTCTTCTTCTTCTTCATCATCTTCTTGTTGTTGTTGAATCATCTCCGCTGCCACCGCCACCGACACCACCACCGCAACCAGCATCATCGCCGTCGTCGCCATCCTCGCCGTCTGTTTGAAGTTTTCACTTCGCAATAACTTTGAAACTTAAAATAAGGATAATAAAATTCCACAGCTTTTACTTTCAACTGCTGCTTTCAACTAGTTTTTGTTATTGTTATTGTTAATGTTGTAGTTGGTGTGGTTGATGCTGCTGCTCTTGTTGTTGTTGTTGTTGTTACTGTCGGTGGTGCTTCTTCTGTACCACTTTCTCTCTCATGTTCGTATGTATGTATGTCGATCTGTCTGTCTGTCTGTCTGTCTGTCTGTCTGTCTGTCTCCTTGTCTGTCCAACTCTTTCGCTGCTCTGTCTGCTTTCTGTCTGCTGGAACATTTCGCTGCTTCGACTTCAGCTCCAACTGCGACCTCGACTTCGTTTTAGTTGTTGTTGTTGTCGCTGATTTACTCTTAGAAAACTTTTTAACATAATAAAATACTATAGAATAGAATATGAAAAGAGTAGAGTGCAATAGAAACGCCAACAACAACAACACTCACAGCAAGTAGAATAGTTGTAGAGATGCAGATGATGAAGAACAAGAATACGAGTGCTTTTCACTTTCGCTCGTTTCGCATAGAAACCCATTTAAATTCATTCTTCAATGCATACATAAGCGAGATATACACATGCAATACACACATACATACATACATACTTTCTTTTCTTTCTTTCATACATCTTTTTACAACGTCGATTATATGAAATAAAATGTTCGATTATATGAATTGAGAACTCAGAGTACATTAGTTCATAGTAATAGTTCATTAGTTCGTCAAATAGTTCATCGAGACACAATTAATTTAAAATGTCATATCATCCCCCTTCCTCCAGCTTCCTCCTCCCTACCCCCCGCCCCCTCTCACAGGCTTCTTAATGCAATATTTTAAGTGTGTAACGTTTTAAGCCCCAAAAAACCTGCAATTTTTATCGCTCTCCTTCCTTCTCCTTCCTTTACAATCGATTTAAATGGTTTTAAGCAACATCCGACGAAATAAGGTGGCAACTCAAGAACACAGCAAAATTATACTTCCGCCTCTGAAAAACACAACACCAAAAAAGCAACATAAAAAGCGGCAGCAGGCACAACGGAAGCTTGGCAGCTTGGCAACATGGCAGCTCCGGGTACCAGGGACGTAGCTCCGTCAGTTGCTGCCAAACGACAACAGATTCGCACGAACCGAACTGAAAATCGATCGAACGTTTTTGGAATGCCGCAAAACAAGAAGTTTTTCGGCCCAACTGACGCAATCCGAAGACGCTTCCGAAAGAGCAACGAAGGAGTGGGGGATAATCTTCACCACTCTCCCCTTCTCTCTCTCTCTCGCACTCCTCTCTTCACTCGTTCGTCTTTTGTAATGTTACGCTTCGATAAATTTGAGACTTGTTCATTCTGCAGCAAGCTTTCATGATCAATGATGTCCTTGCAACGAAGTCGCCGTCATCATCCTCATCGTCCTGGCTTTGGTCCTGGTCGTCCTTTATAGCTGAACGCAGCATCGATTGAGCCAAAAACAACAGCAGCGGCTGTAACAAAAAACGATGAGTCGAAGCAGCGACAGGATGACGAGCGCTAAAATGACGACGACGACGAGGGAAAAAAATTAATGGAAAATTTTTGAAGAAGACGTTCGGAAAAACAACGCTTGACGTAAAACGGCAAAAAATAACAATCGACCTGAATGCAAACACAAACAGAATAAAGCTCCAATCATGAGAGAGGGAGGGTGGAAGAGGGAGGAAGAGGGAGGAAGGAAGGAAGGACGGCAGGAAGACCATAAGAAGAAGAAGCAAAAACATCTCAACAGCAAGCGGCAGCCAGAAAATAAGTCGCAGTAACGACGCGTCGGCATTTTTCGCAGTTGATTGCAAAAATATCTCGATTTGAAGGATGTGAGTGGGTGTTAAGATCGTGGAGGGGGGGAGGGTGGCGGCCGATTGACGTAATGCACCAAAGGACGAGCGAAGGATAAACGAAATGCACTTTCGCATTACGTGTCACAGCGGAGCGAAATTCGTGAAGGACTCCCTGCGGTGTTTTTAGGCGCAACCAACGCATGAGACGCCAGTGCAACGGGTGGGAGGGGGAGAGATTGAAGGGGCCGAGGGGCGATCTGAGTTTGCAGTCCTTTCATTCGCCGGCTGCTGCTGCTGCAATTAATTTTCAGCTGCGAGAGAGGGAAGAAAATGAAACGACAACCGAGAATAACGAGGAGAGGAACTCCTTCGTCATCATTACGTGCGCCTGTCCATCCAATTGAAAGAATTCTCTGCCCGGAAATAAACGCCTACACATACACACAAGGCACACACACACACACACGCACACCCAACACACACACACACACACACACACACACACACACGAAGAGAGTGCGAAAAGTGGTCCTTTTTTATGTTGTCTATCTTCATCCTTTCGGGCGACAACATAAATTTTGTGCAACCCGAAAAAACCGTGTAACGGCAGCAGTGCAGCCTCTCGCATCCTCCTTGCATCCGCATCCGCAGCCCTGCCGCTCATCCTCATCCGTTGCTGCTGCTGCTCATAGTCACATCCGTCCTCTTAATGCACGTCATGTCAAGTTTGGGAGCCTCGCGCCGCGCCACGTGATGGATTGCAGCCGGGGGAGTGACATTTTTATTTCAGTGATGGACGATGCTCGGACGGACGGATCTGGCGGACTGGATGTCGTGACACAAATAAAAAGAGCATCACACGAACGCCAACAACAGCAAAAGTTTGGCGAAGAAAAATCATTCGGAAGAAACAAGAATAAAAATAATAATAATAAAAATAATAATAGTAATAAAAAACAGAGTAGCTATAAAAACAGAATATACATAAAATGGTGAAGAAAAGTTAGGCCACAACAGGGGCGCACTGTACTTCAGAAAGGGGGCCACTTTAGTCACAACCAGAAGAGTGGTGAATTTGTTGGTGGTAAACAAGCACTTCTTTAATTTTGAAACTTACTTTAGTGTTATATTTTAGTGCATTATATTAGTAAAAATATACAAAATCTAAATTGAATATTTCTCCTCCCGTTCGCTTTAAAATTGGACCCTTTTGAATCCTTTCACGAAGCGACTCTGTTCGTCATTCGACAAGTAATTTTATGCTTTTCACATTCACTTTATTTTTTAACGATGATTGAAGAGAAGTAGAGTGAGAGAGAGAGAGAGGGGGAGAGAGAGGTAAAGAAGGAGAATGATTATTAGAAACATAACTAACGGTACCTTGGTACTTACAACCATCGTGATGACATCCACTCTGTCGTCAGCGAACCAGACAAGAATTCGGCTGTATTTTAATTGAACGCCGAAACAGAAAAATTCGATGACAGGTTGTCTTCTTCTTATTTTGCTACTTTTCATTATGCTTATAATAATAATAATAAAGAAAATAGCAATAATGAAAATGATTCCACTTGTCATCGTTCTTGAATGTAATCAGAATCAAATCTCGAATTCAATTCGGTTGTTGTGAACAATTCCCTTCTTTCTCTTCTTTTATTTTCCATCATATGTAGTTCTAATTATTTTATTATTCATAATTTAAATAACTAATATTATAATTTACAGTTGATTTCAAAAACCGACTGAAAACAAGAGGAACTAATGAGAAATTCAATATTGATGGTCTACGGATATTATAGTCAGACATTTTTAGCAACTGACACACAAACGCATTATAATTCCTGACACGTTCAAGAAATTAAATTTACTTAAGTTGAACAACTTTGTTTTGTCAATCGATCCTCTCTCCGGCTGAGAGCACAACTGAGTGCTGAGTATCAATTCAATTTAAACCTCTCAAACTAAAAGCCTTTCGATGTATCAATCAGAACACAGCTCATAATTTTTTTTTTTCACACACACGTAATTTTGACTTTTGAAGGATTGACGCATGATTGTTGTTGTTGTAGAGCAGTACTCGCTTTTGTTGGTATTTCAATTTAATGTCGGTTCGGTTGGCTGCTCGTTTATTATTACTATCGTTTTGTTGTTCTTGTTATTGTCACTACTCGCATATTTAAGTTAGTATTATAAAAGGACATCGCCGTCGTTGTTGTTCTTTCTGCTGTCATTATTATTGTCCTGATTTTATAATCCGTTGTGTTTTTTTTTTCTACTCGAGTTTTTTCTGGCAATTAGTATATAATGCATAAAGTGGACCAACAAAAATAACAACAACAATAACAATGGCCAGACAAGAAAGGAGCACGCGAAAAACTGGGTAAATGGAATATAATAAAAAAAAAAACTAATACAACAAACAAGAATAACGTTTTTCCATGTATTTATGAGGAAAAGGTCAAGACAAAGAGCTGTGCAACAACAACAACGAGGACACCAGCAACAACAACAACAACACCACCACCACGAAAACCAGTGGAGACGACGACGGTCCACAACAACAACAATAACAACACCAACGAGAAGAGAAACGTTGTGATAATTTAATGTGATAAAAATAGATGCTAAAATAACCGTTAAAAGGATGAAACTAAAAGTTTGCTCGACATTCTAAATTCTGCAGAAGCTCCACATAAAGAATGTCAAGCAGCAAAGTTTACTTTTCAACTATTAAATAAGTATATAAAAAACGGTGTCGACGAAGACAGTCTGCATAGAAAACAAGAGATACAAAGGTTAAAAGCTATATAAGAGTATGTATACATGGATTTATGTCTATATACTTAAGTGTATATGACTCCTGTGTATGTGTGTGTGTGTGTCTCAAAAGACCCACTGAAATAGAAAACTTGTTGGTTGTTGTTGTTGTACGATGTCGCTTTCTGTATCCGCAGCAGCTGTACAGCTGATGGCGGAAGTTGCCATTGAAAATTTTCCGCTTTGTCTGAAAATTTAACTTAAAATGCTTTTAATTTTCATTTTGTTAAGTTTTCGCATAGATTTCAAGTGCTTGGATAAAAATGTGTGTTTTATTTGGCGAAAAATAGAAGAAGTTGTGGTTTTCAGAACAGTTTAATAAAGAAAGAGAGAGAAAAAGTTCAAAAAGAAGAGTTTATTAAGTGGAACCAATATAGAATGGTCTAAATAAATTCTTAATTCTTAGACGTATCCTTTTAGTGACTCTCTTCCCGCCCTCTCTCACCAAGTCCTTTCCCCAGGAGTCTCATTCTTCCCTTCCCTTGTATTCCTGTTAGATTATATTGTAATATTAGAAAATCATACTATATATAAACCTTTCTCCTTCTTTTTTCACGTATCTAAAAAAAACTATCACTACACTTGAACTGACAGCTACGACTTTTGACAGATTGAATACCGTGTACAAAATAGAAACCGTTTAATATCATTACCAGAATTTCTTCCATCCAAATGGATTTTCTAGATAAAATTCAATGACAATCAAATTCAAAGACAATCAGAGAGTGAAAACGATAGAAGCATGGGAAGGGACAAAGAGGGCGCAGAAGAAGAAGAAGAAGAAAGGGAATTATTTTTGCCATTATAGTTATACGCTTACTACAGACGTCACCCATCCGTTGACAACCCACGCCAATCAAGTAAACTGACAGCAATCATAACCAATTACGACGTCGATTTAATATACGTATTTGTATGAATAATTTACAGAAATAACAGTGTCTGGTATGTCAAAAAATATGCAAAAACAAAGCAAAAAGAGAAACAAAGAAAAATGAAACAAAAACGACAACAAAACACAATAATAATGATAATAATAAATCAGTAACATTGAATAAAATAGAAGAAGTTTCAATTTAAATAAAACATCAAAGTGATCAATGAGAAGGAAAAATCAACAACAGACGTTGGGGGCATTTATGTTGTTACTATTTTTTCTTCTTATTCTTTCTTCAGAAAACATCAGTGTTCAGAAAACGTTTCTTTTCTATATCGCTCAATTGATATCCCTCACTCAAGATAACAATATTTCCCTGAGAACTTTATTCAGAACGATTTCTACCAGTCTGTCTGTCTGTCTGGCGATCTTTTAATTGAAATGTCTTGTAATAATAGTAGACTTGGCCTGAAACAATAAATACGGCTTCAAAGCGGTCTCGAAACGCCCTCGAAGGACCGTTTATAGGTGTTTATAGGCCAAGTCCACTGTTATTAGAAGTGTCCTATTAGAAGTATCAATCCTTTGACAGTTAACAGTAAACACCATGTAACAGTAAAAAACAAAACACAAGGAAACCTTGACTCGAATATCAAAAAATTCAACTTGTTTTTCAAGAGGACGGAAATAAATACGAAAAGAACGAAAAGTTATAAAACAGAATCCTGCCATTTTGTAAATTTCATGTCGTCCATGCATAGTTTATTTCGGTGTCTAACTGTATCCGTTTCCGTTTCCGTTACCGTCTGTACAAGTTAAAGAATAGAATAAAAAAAAATTTAAAAGAAAGTGATGTGAGTGAGAGGGAGGAAGGGAGAGACGTGGATTAAAAAGTATGAGTAACCATAAAAATGTACCTTAAAGAATATCAACATTGAGTTTTATGAATTATAAAATAATCGTACATTTCTAACTCTTATATATATTGTTAGTCTATCATAAAAGTGCATACCTACTCAAAGATTTTAATAGTCTATATACCATATATAACCGTCATATTATTATTGTAGAACTACATACATATACAGCGTTCGATTCTATATAATTAGATTATAAACGCCGTGTAGACATTGCATTATATACCATCTATTGAGTAATACAAGCATTGCTCACAAAGTTTATTCGCCATCTCCACAATCTGTTTTCTGTGATCAAAACTGATAAAAATACGAACGCGTGGTCCACAAGATATCCTTGGATTTATATTCTTAAGATATTTCTTATTCTGTTTATGAAATATGTACTGCAAAATGAACACATATAATGGTATACATGAATATGATATAATGCACAACATAATGTACATGTACATACTTAAACATTTCGAACTTTGCAAGGACATCGAAAATTCATATCGAAGTCGTAACCGAATTTTATTGGAAATACAGTTGTATAAGTCATGTTAACGGGGTCAACCGGGTCAGACTCCATGTCTAAACTCTAACTGCAGAAATCGTAATAAACATAGAAGTAAAATTCAACAATGACATTTTAATATGTTTTATTTTACAATAAAACTCCTTAAATTCAGACCGAATTTCGACCTTAAAGCCTCTGAAAATTAGAAAACAATCTTTGCAGAATGAGGAAGAACTTTCTTCAGACCCGAATTAAAGACCGACGGTAGACTGCATGGCGAAAAACCGTCGGGTAGTCAATACGGCCAGAACCGTGAGCACCAAAACCGGCAGAACTTAAAAAGAAAGAAAAAGAAGCTTTTCTCTGATATAAACAAACAAACACACACACACATTCACACATGTTTATGTATGTATTGTATATACAATATATAAACACATTCAACCGAACCTCCATTAAAACAAAGCAATCCTGTGAATAGTTTTGAAAGTTTGTTGTCGTCGTTGTTGTTGTTGTTGTTGTTGCCAATGTTGTTGTTGTTGTTTTCTGTAAGGCTCGCTCACAGGACATTCCAAAAAAGTGATGAAAAAGTGGTGGAGGTCCCAAGGAGGAGGTCCCTGAAAGCTTCGTTTGTGCAGAGTTCAGATGAGAGTTTTTCCTCTCATGTTGCTTTGTGACTCTCACTCTTGGATCCTTCTCTTTCTCACTCTCACTCTCCCACTCTCTCTCCCACTCACTCTCATTCTTATACTCATACTCGCTCTTGCACTCTTCTTGTGCTTTTCTACTCTTTGCTTTGCTCACTCCGAAGAGAAGCAGAAGCGTGGTCGTGTGTCCGGCGGTTGTAGAAAAGCTCAAGGAAAGCGTTTTAAAAAAAGCACCTCAAAAGTAGGAGAAACGCCAGAAGAAGCGACGACGTAGACGTCAACAGCGACGCTTTCGTTCAAGTATCGGCGCCTGTAACGACGTCGAAATTGAGTTGAGTTGCGTTGAGTCGAGTTTCGTCGCATCTGCTGCACGCACCACGTTGCATTGACCACGCCCACGTCCGCTGGTGAGGCGCCTCGCTGCTAAATTAGGTGTGTCTGTTGGAGGGTGTCGTCAGCATGGGCGGGGGTGGGGGAGATGAGGGTGGTTCTGTGCCATGCTGTCCATTTTACACAAACAGCAGTCGACCTTTGTTAGGTTTAAATTTCGAAAATATTTTGGGTTGGTTGGAGGGTTGGTTGGGGGGTTGGTTGGTGGGTTCAGTAGGGGTGGTTAGGTGGTGGGTACTAAAGTGGACAGACGGAGGGAGGCAGGCAGGCAGACAGTCAGGTAGGCGATGCGCGTGGGTGAATTTTGAAGGCAGAAACAAAAGAGGAGGCAGCAACAAGAATCGGAGAATTTTGAGCGTTCAGAGAGGGTGGGATTGCGTGCGAACAACAACAACAACATCGATAAAAACCAAAATAAGAGGAAGAGCAACAGGAGGAAAGAGAAGAACGAGAACATCAACAGCAGCAACAACGAAACGAGGATATCGATGAAGGATATTCGGGCAGGTTATTTTTGAGCCGTTGCTCTGTCGCTGTTGTTGTTGTTGTTGTTGTTGTAATTTAGCAAAGAGAATAATTCTTTTTTCTTTGGTTTTTTGGGGGTTTTCGAGGTTTCACTGGGGATGAAGGTGGGATGGACGTCCAAGCGTGGGTCAGTTCGGTTGACCATGCGTACGTTTGAATGTGTGTGTGTGTGTGTATATGTGATAGTGTATACTGATGTGTGTTGGTGTGTGCTGATGTGTGTGCGTTTTTACGAATGGACAGAAGCAGTGAATGAATGCGGCTTTAAGCTTGTTAGCAAAAAAGGGCTTCTTTACAGCAGATTTTTTGCTTGGTTTTTGGGTTGGTTTGATTTTTAGTCAAAGAGGATTGCGAAGGATTAGTTTTAAAAATGCTCTAATATATAAAATTAAACAGGAAAATAAACAGATAAAATATATACAATACATAAAAATACAGAGTATAAATGTATATGTATATGCATTAATATATGTATGACGATTTTCACAACGATAAAATAATTAATAACTACTTAACATTTTTAACAATATTATTATTTATTTTCATTATATAGTATTTTATTTAAAGCAATTTATATTTTCTGCTGTCTTAAAATGTCACCACATGATTTGTTATAAATTCTTCCCAGACACGGACGGGTGAATAAACTGTATCATGAAAAGTCACTAAGTGATTAACTCTAATTGAAGAAATAATTAATTAAATGCATTTTATCAACGTCCTGAATTGATATCTAGATCCTTGAATGAAACACACGCACTCAACACTCACTCAAATGCACACACACACGCACACACACACTTTCATTCACTCGCATATACATAAACAGTGTATACACACAGATACAAAATAAACAACAAACGAATACAAAAACAATCACACACACACTTTTAGACTACAGTTTGAATACTTCCAAAATTTTACTTCCTTTTGTCTGAACATCGCCGGAAAATTAGAAGTCCATCCGGGTTGCCACTGCGACTGGGTTGTTTTTGTATTGTTGTTGTTGTTCTTATTGTTGCCATCCTTTGGTAATTAAAAGAAAAATACACCAGCATTTATCTCGCTCATGCTGAAGAGAAAAAGCAGCAACGGTTGTTGTTGTTGTTTCTGTTGTGTAACGTTCTGAATCTTGCTGCATCGATATTTATCGATGGACTGAATGTTGTTGTTGTTGCTGCATTTCACCCACACACACATACGCACACACACGCAGGCGGCAGCGGCTCTTCATGTAGGCTTCGTTAATTTTATTGGTACAACTTTTCCATCCCCAGAGTGAGTGAAGGGTGGACGACTTAATGGGTTAAACGAAGAGGGGGAAGAAGGGGCGAGGGTGTGTTGCATACATGACGCCTCTATTTGCTTTAATTCTCCTTCAATATTTCAATTCTGGGTGCTCTCTCTCTCTCTCGCTCTCTCGCTCCCTGCTTCGAAGTCTGTTCGCTGCAACGCTTCTGATGATTGCGTCGCTGCTGACTGACGTCGTCGTTGGTCGCGTCCTCGTTTATTGGCTCAGCATTGACCAGGTTTCCGATGTTAGTGACGATGGACTGCAGCTGCACCCTCGTCTAACATGCTTTCGATTGGTTTCGGTCGCGTATGCATGCCAACTCAATCAAGAGACGGAGACGATGACGACAACGGCGACTGTAACGTCGACTGCAACGTCAACTGCAATGATGACGACAATTTTTCGGCGAGGGAGCAGATTTTTTCGTGGTTTTTTCTCATGTTGTGTTCAATTTTTTAATAAAGTCTTTTAATAATTAGTAAAGCCTTTTAATAATAAAAAATGCATTGCAATAGTAGACATAAAGAAAGCATCATTTGTATAGATTATACTAAAAAAATACATGAAAGTCTGAAATATGGCGAACGATGAGAAAAAGTTATTTAATCTCAAGATTAAAAGTCTAACCTTCATAGATAACATTTCAGCCACGTTTGTTAGCGTCAACTATAGTAAGTAGTTTTAAATTAATTACTGTTATAGCCTTAACTAACACTAGATTAGATAGTGGCGTCGGTGGTGTAATGGTCAGCATAGTTGCCTTCCAAGCAGTTGATCCGGGTTCGATTCCCGGCCGACGCACACTTTTTTTTTAATTCACATTTTGTATTTTATTTCAATTTAATTGTTTTTTTATTTATCATCCATTATTTTAGTCTATTTTTTTTATTCTATAACTTATCTTATTTTACTATGTTTTTTTTTTTAATTATTTTTTTTTTAATTTTATTTTATTTGTATTTATTTTATTTGATCTTATAAATAATTTTGTTTTATTTTATTTTATCAAAGAATTTATTTTATTTTTCTTTTAACAAACATTTTTTTTTTTTCATATTTCCCTGTGATTTTCAATGAACTTAAATGAACTTATTAAGTGATTAAAGAGAGGAACCGCAGATCCCACGGGTTGGAATCCTGTATACGATCGTTAATCTTCATCTCCTTTTTGTTCTTTTATTCTCACATCTCTTTTCTTTCTATTTCATATTTTTTAATTTTTCTTTTCAATAAAAACAAGAAAACTTCAACCCAGAGTATCGCAATGTTATCCAGTGCTCGGAGGTACTCGGAGGAACCTGCCTGCGCTTGTCATCTCCACACTGACATGTTATTAATTAGAAACACACGAAACACCACCACAAACTGAGTGGACCACAGAACGGGACACGATGTTGTAGAGAAGAACTGCGGATACTCTATCGAATCGGGTGGCACAGGTTATAATCGCTTCCTATACAAGCTTCTATAGAAGATGGTTGGAAAAAATCTAAACGAAGACCAGAAGCAGGTCAAAATAAAGCTACAAGGAAGAAAGTGTTGGCTTTTAGATATACTTTCAGAGAACTGCATACAATACAATAAAACGATGTTTCGAATCACCATCAAACGCCACGAGGAGTTCGAATCATCCAAACAATCGCAAAACTCTGAAAATTGAGCTCTATAAGAACTTTATTCTACGAGTGTCTGTCTGTCCGGCGATTTAAATGTCTGATCTAAGAACCATCACTCTTTTCCGCTGCCTTTTTTCGATATTTTCGAGTGTTGAACTTATTTTCATCTTCAAAGATCGATTCTTATCCTGCGCAGTAAACGGTTAATCTTTAAAGAGGCCTCTGAAATGTTATATTTTTAGGTAGCTTCATTCAGTTGATTCTAATAGTCTATGATTATGATTACAAGTCTACGAAAAATGGGGTCCAGTTGTTTGCGTCTATTTAACAACGGATTTTAGTTTCTACTCCGCTTTCGATTCGGTTCGATTCGGGTTTAGTCGGGTTTAGTTTGATGGGAATAAAGTGTGTGTGTGTGGATTGTGTGTAGAGCTGCCTGAGTGGCCCCACGCTAGTGAGTGCTCATGTGCGTTCGTGTTCGTGTGCTTAAACAATTGATGCACGCTTACTTCAAAATATTCGATGGCAAGAATTCGTTACTCGATCCGAAAGCAGAACCAGCAGCTCGTTCATCTTCAGGGTGGCTGACATCATGATGGCCACACTGAAATGCGTTGTTGTTGTTGTTGTTGTTGTTGTTGTTGTTGTTGTTGTTGCTGATGCTGTTGTTGGTGTTGCTCACCTGCAGCTGACTTTTTTCATTCTCAGGAACTTGTTACCGAAGTAATCGAGAGGCTGTCAAACTGCGTGGACGTCACTTTGCATTCTTCGCAAAAGCAAGCGAATTCTAATGAAATTAAATGAAGAGTTGAATTCCTTGGAATGAGTTTCTTCAGAGCTGAAATGGAATGAAACAAAAAATCACTTGAAATGCGTTATAAAGGCTACTTTAACGAGACATCCTTATGTAAATTCTTCTTAGATAGAGTTTTAAAAAGTGTGTGAATGAAGATTAGAAAAACAACACTTCATCAAAATTAATTATCCATCATTGCCACAAGCAACACCAACACCACTTCATCATCATTATTTTCGTCATTATTAACACATCATTGCCATGCTCACAATTAAAATGCTATTTTCTAAGCTTTTTTTTAAATTAATTGCAGTTTCTCGCATTCAACAATTCTGATGTTTAATTTCCGCATTTAAAAAAGAGCAATAAAAAGAGCGGCATTAACAATTACAACAACAACAACGGCAGAGAGAACAAATACTAATATAACAACAACAACGGCGAAGAGAACAAATACGAATACAACAACAATACAAGCAGTATGGCAACTCTTCTTCTTCTTCACCTGCGGACGAGCGTGCAACAACAACGTGTACTAAACGTCAAAAGAACGTGTGTTAAATGTGCGAAATCTGCACGCATATTTTGATGGACACCGAAGCAAAACCCACAAACAATTAAACAAAAAAAAAACAAAGAAACTCCAAGAAAACTGAAGAAAAACTGGGAGAAAAGAATCTCAAGAACAACAACAACAACAATAAAAACACTCTGACTGACTGACAGCGTACGAGCAACGCACTGGCAGCGCATAATTAATAACTTAATCCAAGCGGAAATGAGTACTGAGTGAAGCTGAAGCCGAGTCGCTGTCTCGCTGTCGCTGTCGCAGCTGCGAATGCCGCCGTAGTTGCGTTAAGCGTTGGGTGGCAAAAATGGGTGGCGTGAGCACAGCGTGAACACAACACCAACAATAATAATAGCAACAACAACAACACCATTCTATTCCTCATGCACTTCTTTTGTTGTTCTGTTCTGCCTGCTGTGTGATGAAGTAATTTTTTTATAAATTGTCGTTGCGCGAGCTGCTTTTAATACCGCTCTGAAGTAAAATAAAGCAATTTGCTCAGCTGATTTCGCACAACAGTTGAAGAATAGCACCAGCAGATGGAGCAACACACGCACGAGCAGGTGTTGCTGCATTCCTGTTGTTCCTGGACGAGTGCACACCAGCTGCTGCTGCGCTGCCTTCGCTCCTCCTCTGCCGCTGCTGCTGTTCAATGTTTTGATTAATTGTGTTGCTGTGCAATTTAATTGAACGCATTGCAATTAAGTTGTTCATGATTTAAGAAAACTCAGCAATAAAAACAAAGAAACAAGAGCAACGAATAAAACTAATAAAATAAATAAATAAAAACAAGTTTCTGTGTCTTCTTCTTCTATTTCTTGCCTGCTCTGCTCTGCTCTGCTTTACATGACGTTGCTCGGTTCGGTTCGCTTCGGTTTGCTTCGGTTTCCTTGAAATCGTAAATCAAACACGTTCATTGTGAATATTTGAAGAACTTGCTTGAAATTTCTTCGTGTTTGTTGTTGTTGTTTGCTCTGCTCAGGCACTCATGCGCTTGCATGTTCTGCCACTGCCGCTGCTGCCGCTGCTGCTGCTCTGTCGCCGGCCTGCGTGGTAGTGGCTGCATTACGCCGAATGTTGCATGTTGAATTGTTAGTGGCCTGGTCTCGTTGTTGTTTGTTGTTGTTGCTTGCTTTTCTTGTTGCATTCTGTCTCTTGGCTGGTCGCTTGGTCGCTCTGGATCAGCGTCAACGTCGCCATCGTCCTTGTGGCGCGACCACCCCGAATGATGTGTCGTGTTCATTAACGCGTCGTCCTCCTTAATGAGTCTCCTCCGCTCTCGCTGCAGTTGTTGCTTCTGTGATTTTGTGGAAACCAGCAACTCGATCACATCGCATCGAGATTACGCAGAATTTTAGTCAGAAGCTGCTGAAGTGATGTTGTTGTTGTTCTTTTCTGTCCTTGATTCGTTTGGCAATTAAGAGTGTTTGACGCACTTTAAATATTCGAAGTTCGTGTGACTGCTGCTCATGCTGATTGAGTGCAGGGTCGTTGGTGAGAAGGGGTGGACGAGGGGGGGGGGGGGGGGGGAGCGGGAAGAAACAAATTCTAAAAACTGGGTGCCCATAAACACGCAACAATTGACAGTGATTTCGAAATACACTCGCAGGAAGGGGACAAAAAACGAAAAATATTCAAATTTTAAAAACAACCCAGGCGCCCGATTGTCTGAATACCGATTTAGAGCACCCACAAGTCAAGCTGCTGCCACCAACAACAAAAATAACGGCAGCAACAACAACGCCAGTGACGACGACTCTGAGCTACAAACTCATGTGTGTGTGTGTGCGTGTAATCGAATGCAATCCGGCAATTTAAAGAATTTGCATGGCTCCGGAAAAAAACAACGTATAAAATCTAATAATAAAAAAAAAATAGAATCCCCCGAGATAACTTAAGCGACAGCATCCAACGCCACCCAGACACCGCTTTAAAGAGTAGCCGTTTTCTGCTGTTTTTCTTCAATCGGATAACAACTCGTACTCGAGTATATAGTATATGTACATATCGTATGTATGTATGTGTTAGTGTATTTAATAAACTACACAATTTAAGTGCACATTTTTTATTAGTTGCCGGAAGGAAGGACGACGCTGCATGACTCACACGCAGACGACGTGTAGGAAGAAAAATTAATGCAGAAAAAAAACAATTTCTAAAAATTGTGTACTAAAAATGTTGTACTAAAAATTGTGTACTAAAAATTTTGTACTAAAAATTGTGTACTGAAAATTTTGTACTAAAAATTGTGTACTAAAAATGTTGTACTAAAAATTGTGTACTAAAAATTTTGTACTAAAAATTGTGTACTAAAAATTGTGTACTAAAAATTGTGTACTAAAACTTTTGTACTAAAAATTGTGTACAAAAAATTGTGTACCAAAAATTGTGTACTAAAAATTGTATATTAAAAATTCTTTACTAAAACTATGTAATTGTTAAAAAATGAATATGTAAAAGTATTAGAACAAAAAATTAGTGCAAAAAATTGGTAAAAAAATTGTTACTAAAATGTAAATACTAAGAATTAGTAGTCGAAATTAATACTATAAATTTGTAATATACTAAAGTTAATAATTATTGCCATTAGTGAATGTTCAATTTATTACCGTAATTAGTACCAAGAATCAGTACTAAAAATTAGTCCATACGTAAAATTAAGGAATAAAATATTTCTATTATAAAAAAACTACAGACCAGCAACTCTTAGGAATTAATTTTAAAAACAAGACCAGACCAAAAACAACAACAACTCCAACAACAACTCATCATCAACAAAAATCTTGACCAGTCAACACGAAAGCGTATCCAGCGCCGGGTCCTCGTTTGCATCCACAACATCGATGTTGTTGTTGTTATTGCTGATGTCCTGTCCAACAGAAAATTCGCAAACATTTTCACTTGCTTCACATTTCTTTTTTCTTTCATCCCAAATAAAAAATGCAAAACTTTTTTAATGTATTTTTTTTTTCTGCTGTGCCGTTGCGCCATTCGTTCGGTTGCACTCAACGGCAAAAAAAACACCAAAAAAATGCACCACAAGAGAGGCAACAACAACAGCAGCACCAACCCGAATGACCGAAGGATACGAAAGGAATCCGTTGCTGATGATTAATCGAATTAGTTTTTGTGTGTTGCTATTCGAGAGAGAATAACTGTGTGAGTGTGTGTGTGTCTGTGTGTGTATGTGTGTGTATGTGTGTGTGTGTGTGTCCTCGTATTCGTGTGAGTGCTTCCTTGCTTGCTGCATGTTTTCGATGCGCATGCAACGGAACGCACAAAAAAGTCCTCCTCTTCAACAACAGCAACAAAGGACGAACCAGAAAACGCCGTAACAAGGAAGAAAAAAAATTTACTAAAAAGACAACGAAATATAAAAAAAAAATTGCACTGAGTGTAAATTTTGTGGGGCGGCTCAAATGGACATGAAAATAAAATGCAATACGGCGACAACAACAAAAACAACAACAAAAACAGGAAAACATGTTTACACTTTTAAAGGAAAAGGATACAAAAACAGGATTCAGCTGAGCTCATGAGTGATCAGAGAGCGAAACAACAACAGTAACAACAACAAAAACATCACCGTTATCTACAACAGTATCATCATCAACAGCATCATCATCAACAGCATCATCATCATCAACAGTATCATTATCAACAGTATCATCAACAGTATGATCATCAACAGCATCATCATCAACAGCATCATCATCAACAGTATCATTATCAACAACATTATCGTGTGCAACACGCAAGAATACTGCAACTAAAAGAACAACAACAACAACATCGAAGTTCGAGTGATGAGCTTCATGCGAAATTCAGTACAATTGTTGTTGTTGCTATTATTGTTGTTTTGTTGTTTATTTGTTGTTGTTGTTTATTTGTTGTTGTTGTTTATTTGTTGTTGTTGTTTATTTGTTGTTGTTGTCTTGTTTTCCTTTTGGTGAACTCAACTACAATCCGCAGGTGCTCAATTTTGCGGTTTCCTTCAACAAATCCACGAAACTTACTTTAAAACTTTTGAAACTCATAATAATCATGATGAGAATAATCATTATGATGATGTTGAGGATGATGATAATCATGATGATGGTGGTGAGAATTATGAGCATAATTATGATGATGATGGTGAGGATGATGATAATAATGATGATGATGGTGAGGATGATGATAATCATGATGATGATGTTGGGAATTATGATAATAATGATGATGGTGGTGAGAATTATGAGCATAATCATGATAATAATGATGACGAAGAAGATTCTACTTTAAATAGATTCTTTTTTCTTTTTGATTTAATACGAATTTAAAACTTATAAACAAAGAAACAAAAACCAAAAAAAGTTCTTTCGGATTTGAGTTTTAAGCATTTTTTTTTTATTTTTCTCACAAGCTGTTTTATTATTTTTTCCCCCTACATATTTTTTTAATAAGCAATTTAAAGAAAATCCGTTCGTTCATTTTTGAGATTGGATCTTTGTTGTAGTTGTTTTTACGCGTTCCTTCTCCCAAACAGTTTCTTATTCTGTATTTTCTAGAAGATTTTCTTTTTTTCAACAGATTCTGCTGCTGATAAGCCAATATAACCTACCGAATTTTAGAGCCTCGTCGACTGTTGTTGTGTTTTCTGTTGGTTTTCTTTTAAGGATACATTTTTTAATTATTGTTTTTTTTTTATTTTATTTTTTTTGCATTTTTTAATGTATTTAATTACTTATTTTATGTATTTCATGCCTTTCATTTAACTTTTAATTGATTTTTATCCATTTTTATATGAATTTTTTTATATTATTGGTTTTATTTAATTTTATTTTCATTTCTGTATTGGCAACACTTTTCTCATCTCTTTCATTCTATTTTCTCTCTCTCTCTCTCTCTCTCTCTCCCTTTAAAATGACGAAAATGAGTCCGCTCGCTCATCTTTCGTTATGAACGAAATTTTCATCTTTTGGTTTGTATTTTAAACCCTTTCTTCCTCATAATCATCAGCTTCTTCTTTGTTTTAATAATATTTTAGCTATTTTTTTGAAAATTAGATTTCGGTCCTTTTTTTCTATTTTTTAGGATTGCCCATCCCCCCACTCCTCCGTCATCCTCCGACTCTACCCGGCATATTTAACAAACTTGACACAATCTTTTCCTTAGATGACTAAAAGTTTTTGGCAAAGATTGATGAATCCTGTTGGATGTCGCTGTTGTTGTTGTTGTTTTATGCCTCTAGGACGTGCTGAATATCACTCCGTGTCTTCTTCTTCTTGGCTCTGGGTTTCTCCGGAGAGTGAAAAACGACCCCAAAAAAGAGCAGCGAAGTGCAACAAAGAAGTGTTGCATTTTTTCGGGACCCTGTTCCTTGCATTATCCTTGAAATAACCTTAATCCGCATGAAAAATGTGCACGCGCAACAAACAGCAAGACGGCGGTGGGTGGGGGAAGGCGTCCACGAAGGATGGAAGGGGGGGGTGTAGTGGTTGAAGTTTTGAAATCCTTCTGGTTTTCCGCTGAAGCTAAAAACTGATACTGAAGCTTTGCAAGGATGCCGAGAGGCCGGAGTCAGCTGCAGCTTATTTGCACCACTCAAACGTCACCCGGTCTCGCATCCCTCCATCACTGTTTCAAGGCAACAACAACAACAGCAACAACAACAACAACAACATGAAATGTTTGTGGGTATTCGAAGGACGTTGATGAAGGTTGATGAAGCGCATGTGATCAAGTTGTTTAGCGTAAATTGAGCCCGTTGCTTGTGGCTCTGGTGTAGCGTGGAGGGCGGAGTGTAGGGTATACAATAGCATGGCCGTAGGGTGTTCGTGAATGTTGAAATAATGCGTTCCACTGCTAGCTTTACAAAGAAAAACTCATCGCTGCTGCAGTCGCTCACAAGGACGAATATTAATTTACGTCCTTAAAGCAGATGCGAGAGATGAAGAAGGATGACGCGACAAACAAACATTGCTTAAGTTTGCGTCGTAACGGTTTCGGGTCCCTCCTTTCGGTTTCTTTCTTCACGAGAGAGCGAGAGAGCGGAAGAGAACCATTATTAAAAACAGGGGAACAAAATTTATGAAATTATTACAAAGTTGTATTTGAAAAACTTAGCTTTGGCGTATCTTGCAACAACAACAACAACAGCAATTACAACAACATCATCAGCGTCACCTTACCAATCATCATTACCATATCCAACAACAACAACAACAACAACGAGAATGACATGAAGAACAACTTTTTAATGTAGTAATCAAAAAAGATGTACATTATAATATATTTTCTTAAAATAACACTTTTTTATACAATTCGGGGGTTTTTTATACATTTAAAGTAGCAGAAGAAGAAGAAGAATAGAAGAAGAAAAAGAAGAAAAAGAAGAGGTCTTTCAGTCTCTTCGTAAAACAAACAAAAAATAATAGATTATAATACGGAACTTAAAAAGTGTGCAGATTCTCTCAGATTTGATATGAAAAAAATCATGATTAAAGTGATTTGCTCGGAGTCATAAGAGTGGGGGACGTGCGTGGGGCGAGGGGAGGCGAGGAGGGAGTGAGTGGCACTGTTAAACCCCCGATTAACCCCGATTTCCCCAAAAAAAAACTCAAAATTGGATCCAACTTCTTCGCAATCAGCTTAAAACTTTCGCTTCAACAAAACGACATACTTCAGTACTCTTCTACTCTGAAAGCAACAACAATGCAACACTAAAACAACCCAGAAATAGTGCTCACCTCGTCCTGGCCTGGGTTCATACACCCTACACCCGTAGTTATTCATAGAATCAATTGGCTCCGGGCTACAAACTGAGATTCTCAACTCTCAAATGGCATGCATCAGTATTTACTTGAAAAGTAGGCGTGACAGTTGTCCGATTTTCTCCATGTTCGATATCAAGAGACTCTACACGAGAAAAAGAGATGATATTCGGCCCGAATTTCTTGACGACTCTTCAACTCGTTCCCCTGCAAGCGGGATTTCCGCAGACAGACAGATGGTCGGACGGACAGACGGACGAACGGACACACAGGGCAAAATACACTCAGGAGGTGACGCTGATCAAGAGTACTGTTCTTTCTATACGAGTACCTGCTTCTTTACGCAAGAGCGGTACAAAAGCAAGAGCAACCGGTTGAAAGTTCGGAAGATGATGTAACCGAAACCGTTACGAAACTTTTGAGCTAATCAGCTGTTCAAAGTTTGAGTGAGCGAGACCACAAGATGATTAATCTTTGCCAACGACTGGAAGCCATGAAATCATAGCGGTTTTTTATTTCTTTTTTGTTTTTGTTTTTCTTTTTTTTTGGTTTATGAAGCAACCGCAATGCAAAAACAACAACAACAAGTTGCCATTTCACTTCACAGAAAAGGCAAAACTAAAAGAAACACACCAACAACAACACCAACAAAAACCAGAAACATAACAACGGTTCTCGACAGAGATGTCAACAAATGATGACGTATCATTTTTCTTGGCGCCATCTTGAACTATTTACGTCTTTGCTACAACAGAGTTTTGCTTCGTTTTATTGTTGTTGTTATTGTTGTTGTTGTTGAGTATTGTTGAAAAACTATGAAATCTTAACTTATTACCAAAAAACCAGGGAAGAAGAAAAGCTGAATCAACAGCAGCAGATGAGGAGGAATAATAAGCAGAACAAGAGAATAAAAACGAAAAGGAAGAAGAAGAACGTGGACTGGAATAAATAAAAACAAATGAAAGCGGAAATAAAAGCCAACTGAAAACGACGGGTGACAAAATGACAAAAGATTTGGCTGCATTATTAATACGTATTTTGCACCATTTTGAAGAAAACTGACATCGAACATCGAGGGACAAAACAAGAAGAAAAACATCAAGAAGAAGAAGACAACGAAGAAGCACGCGGTTTCTTCTTCCATTTCAATGTAATGCTGATTGTGGTTTCTTACAAAAGACCATCGCTATTAAAAGTTGAGTCGAGTTGACGGTTTGCCAAACAAAGTAGCGTTGCCAACAGCTTTCAATGGTTGCAATGAAGGTTGACAAGCATCGGAGGGAAAACAAGCAGAGCGAAGAAACCTCGAAAAACAACGAAGTGCACAGAAAAACCATGGAAAGTGTACAAAACATCTTCAAACGTAGAAAAAACCAAATCAAAAGACAAACAAAATTTATTATTTGCTTGAAAACGGTTTAAAAAAAAAGAATGCTTCATGATGTCGATGTAACTCATAAAAAAAACAGGGCTGTCGTGTTGCGTGACGCAGTTTTGCTGCAACTCAGGTTAAGGTCACTAACGCGGCAGTGCGCCGGCAGGGGGGGAGACGCTGAAGGATGACAAAAACAACAACAACAACTGTGCAGCTAAAAGGTAGCTCGAGACAAAAAATAGCAGTGTTGTTCTTCTTCTTGATCACTTCAGCACCCTCCCCGCCTTCCGTCGCTTATCTGAGCGACATGCGTGAGTCCATAAAAACTAAAATCGTCGTTGTTGGTGTTGCTGTTATTGTTGTTGTTGCTCTTTTCATAGATGTTGTAGTTGTCGACGCATCTTCCTATCGTATCGCCATGAAATTTATGCTTAATTAAAAGTGACAGCAAATGGCAAGTGTTGCCAACAGCGTCGCACAATAAAAGCAACAAAAACAACCACAACAACAACAACAGAAATAACGAGAAACATAACAAGAAGCTTAACAAACACCGTGCTTAATTTGTGCATCACGGGCAGCAGCATCACACCACGCAATAAACGAGCAGAACGCGCACAATTAATGCGCCTCTGAAACGCAGGCCATTCAAAGTATATTCAACAACAACAACAACACCACAACAACAACAACTCAAACTAAGAGAATGTTTTTTTGTTCCTTTTTTGTTTTAATAAAGAACAAGAGTTGTACTCTTCGTTGAACGCGCTCACATCACGCATTCGATGCATTGAGATGGATGCCTGTCTGTGGCTGGCTGCCCGCTTTTTTGCCTGCTTTTTTGCCTACTTTTTTCATCTGATTCTCTCCCTGCTTTGTACCTGGCTGCATGTTTAACTGATCACAGGTTGAATGCTCAAGCGACGGACGACGATCTGTCTTCTTCTTGATGATGACGTTCTGTTGTTGTTTTATTCGTACTCCTTCTCCATCTTCTTCTTCTTCTTCTTATTCCTCGATTGTGGGTGCACATTTTTGCTGATTTTGAGCTCAACTTCAACTGCCTTTAAAAGCGTCGAACAGAAAGCAGCTTCCATTGCATTTGGGCATCCATTCGCAATCGATGTTGTAGCAACAACAACAACAACAACGACGACCATGTTGCTGACTCTCCTTGAGCACGACGTTGTTGATGTTGGATCCACTCATTAGTCTCCCACAACGTGAATTAAGCTAATCGCGCCATCTCATCGCTCTCCTGCGTTGCTGTTGTTGTTGTTGTTGCTGTTGGCCTAATGAATTGTCTCTCCGATTTCACTCGAACGATTAACGAGCGATCGAGCGCTTCGTCGTTAGAGTTGGTGTCGTCGTCTTCGTCGTTGTCGTTGCTGGCCCGAGTATTCTGGCTGTCGTCGTCTCTGGTGACGTCTTTATATACACTTACATAAGCCAGTTATGTAGATACACAATACATATAAAGGTCCTTGACGTAAAGAGTTCCAGCCACGGCATCTACTTGGACCCGGACATATTATATGATTACCTCTCCAGGAAGCTCCATCAGAACTCGTGAGCCAGAGGAATTGAAGGAGTGACTTCCGGAGTGACAGGATTATGCAATATGGAGGAGCTGAAGGACCCTAACGGTAACGATAACGGTAACGATGACACCAACATAGATCACCATCATTCCTCCACCGAAAAGCGTTCTTTTCTTCTCTTCTCTCGTTTCTTCCTCTTGAAATTTATTAATTAGGCTCGGTTTCTCTGCTAAAACTGAGACAGCAGAGACTCAAACCAATCGTAAAAAAACAACCAAACCATCCAACAACCAAAAAAATTTACACTCGTCTGTTGTTGAAAAAAGAAATGCAGCCAGACAGAAATCAAATCGAAGACTGTATGTATGTACGACGTAACAGCGCAACGACGTAGCGAAGTGACGTTAGAATAGCATGCAGACAAACGGAAGAGATTTATAACCGAAGTACACGATTACTCGGGCCAACAAGCAACCGTACGAAGTCGCAAAGGACTCCGAGGACACGTCAACGATGGTGGTGGTGGTGAAGAGTGGCGGGGTGCAGTGGCCACACGACGAATGTCAAAGTCCGTTCGATGTTAATCCAAACGTCGAAAAGGAAATGCAACTCAACTCAACTCGCAACCGAACGGAAAAGCAACCCATGCGACAAAACAACAAAACAACGTGTTCAACAACCCGAAAAAACTAACAGAAGATTAAAGAAGATTAAAAAAAGGAGGAAAACAAACCAGCAGAAACAGGAAAAAATACATAAAAATAAAAAATTGAACCAATAATAAAATCTAAGAACCTAAAACGAAAAGAAATCTAAGAAACAAATTCCAAAGAATGAATGAAACAAAGAAGAGAACAAAGAAAAGGAAAATCAAGGCAACAAATATCAAAATATTTTGACAGGCTTAAAAAGCTACCCAACTTTGGATTTTAGGGTAAAATAACAACAAAAAGAATCACAAAACATAAACTTTTAGCTCTAAATTTTGTTGTTGCTTTTTAAGACTTTATTTTCAAACTCTACTAAAAATGCCCAAAAATTCTATTCAACAGACGGTGAAAAAAAAGAAAACAACAACACTAAAGAGACATTCGCTGCATCTCGTTCTTATGTTTGTAACAAAAACAAAAACCACCACAACAACAACAACAACAATAACAACGTCATTCCCAGTAAAAGTTACGTTAACGACTGACACATGAAATATCCGGCAATAAAAGTAAGAAAGAGTGGAAGGGGAGGGAGGGAGAAGGATAGAGGGAGAGAGAGCTACAACCCATTACAAAGTTAAAGTGTCCCAGCACAACAAACATCCAAATGAATTATCCAAATAATAATAATAGTATAAAGTACATAAGAAAGTGCTCCAGGTGGCAACGTTGAAGAATTCACTCAATCTTATCGTGGCTGCAAAATCATTTCAAAATAAAAGCAATCAAATTCTTTTGGATGAAAGGATCCACTAAAAAGAATAAATATTAAATTTCACGAAATACACTTCAACAATAAACAATAACAACAACTACGTAGAATCTTGATTACGTAAGACTTGTTTTGAAAATCGTACAGACGGTTTCTTTAAACTTCCAAATAGAACAGCTTAAACTGAACTTAGACTACAATCGTAGGTACCCTTCGGTACCTCCTTCCTGACCTCCTTTCGTACCAATTTCCAGTTCTCCTTCTTGACCTCCTCCTCGGCACATCCTTACTATCCACCTTCTGTACTCCTTCCTGACCTCCTTCTTGACCTCTTCCCCGACACCTTCTTACTATCCACTTTCTGTACTCCTTCCTGACCTCATTCTGTACTCCTTCCTGACCTCCTTTCTATACACCTTCCTTACCTCCTTCTTGATTTCCTTTCGTACCTCCTTTTGTAATCGTTTCTGGCCTTCTTCCTTACCACTTCCCAGGTCTCCTTCTTGACCCTCCTCCCCGGCACCTCCTTACTATCCACCTTCTATTCTCTTTCCTGACCTCCTTCTGTACTCCTTCCTGACCATTTTATGTATCTTATTCCAGGAAGTCAGTCATGTTCCTAACCTCCTTCCTGCCTCCCAACTCTTTCCTGTATTCCATTCCTTCCTTCCTTCCTTCCTTCCTTCCTTCGCCAACAACTTGTTGTTCCGTCGTCATTACGTCTCGTACGTATTATATTCGTACATTACATGATGTCCAAAAAGTTGTCAACTTTTTGAAAGCAAAAAAATATAAAATGAAATCATTTTTATGGTTCATTTTTTGCTCATTTCTTTGAAGTCGTTTGTTGGACGCTGTTTGTTTGTCACTTGGGAGGTATGACAATAAAAATGGCTGCCGCAGGTTTGACTGACTTTCTTTGGAAAGGTTGACGACGTCTTTCGTCCTTCGTTTCGTTTCGTTTCGTTTTTCTTTCTGCGTTCTTTTTTTAAGATGATAATAATTTTAGATTAATGAGCTTTTTATAGTGTTTTCTTAGTGTTTTGAGCTTTTCATAGAGTCCAATAAAGAATTCCCTTTAAGGAATTTTAAAGTGCTTTTTTGGAGAGAAGGATGGAAGAAAGAAAGCGAAGGCGAGGACGACAGCGCGAAAGGAAGACGCAGCGGAGAAGACTTTAAAGGGGTTTTGTTTCTTGCTTCATTTCTGCTTCTGCTTTCATACTCTGATCCTTTCTTCCTTCTTTTCTTTCTCTATTCTTTCGTTAAGAAGCCTAACATCCTTATTTTCCTTTCGTTATCAGCCCTAAACCTCTCTTTTTTACCTTCCCTTTCTCTCTCATGATGTTCTCCGATATCTTGAAATAGAAAACTTATCATCAGGCGTGCATCTTCGATGACCGCAAACGATGACGATGGCTTTAATTGGGCTCTATCATGACTGACACACACATCAAATAGAGAACAAGTAACAAACCCCCCCCCCCCCTCCTTCCCCTCTCCTTCCACCCTGTTATTTTATTAAACCACAAAAAGAGGGCAGCGAGTGAAGGAGGTGTTTCTTGATTCTTATGTTCGTTTCCATTCATTAAACGCCTTGTTTACGATTCGAAGTGACTCGAAAACAATTGAAGATCTCAGCGTTGCACAGCGATGGAATCTTAAAGGCCAGATCAGCGCTCATGTGACAGCGATGAGGCGATTTGAATGTCGATTCGTCAGCTTGTAAGAGAATCCGAACTGAATTCCTATCAAAACAACCAAACAACCAACCGAGTAGCCAAACCATCCGCCAGCCGCCAGCCGATTTGCATGTCGCTCTGCCGCAACGAGACTTCATTAAAATGTCGCAACTCATTACGCACCCTTCTACGTGTACATCAGCTGTCAGGCGACGGAGAGAGAGAGAGAGAGAGAGAGAGTGCATGAAGCGCCATCGCACAAGTTTATCCCCATCGAGTAGCCGAATCGATCGGTAGACCTGCAGGCGGTCAGGCCCGCAACTCAGCTCAATCACTCTTCAGCATTTAAAGCAATCACAGTGATTGAAGCGGCAGCGCGTCGCTTCTTCGCTCCACACACAGAAGTAGCATTCGTACGTCGCGTCGCTTAGCGTTCGTCGTTGCATTCTGCGCCTGCGCCTGCACACCGAACACAATCGACGCAGCATCTGTCCATCATTATGTCAACGCTTTCAATGCGCACGTCAATCAAGATGAAGTGCCGCTGATACTCGAATGCACCAAACTCCTGGTCCAGTCAAGCGAAAAAACCGTGTAGCACACACACACTCACACCCGGTGTCGTGCTGCATGCCGCTTCGTTTACCTACGCGACATTTTTTCTGACGCTCCTGACGCAAGACGAAATGATTGAAATGAATTATTGTCAAAGTGATGACTTTTAATTAGCTTTCAAGATGCGCGGCTCGTTGCTGCGCTTTGACTACACTGAGCACAGGTGACTATAATTAAAATTATAAATACAAAAAACATGCAAAAGGATATTTAAAATATTAAAAATCTGCTTTTAAATAATAATCTTAAAATAGCTACGTTAAAAAAAAAATATATGTATATAAATGTATATATAAAAAGTAAACATCCTTTGAAAAAAATCTATACATCTAAAACTTAAAAAAAGAACCTTCATCCGTGACAATGATACGATGAGAATCATTGCCGTGACCAGGATTCGAACCTGGGTTACTACGGCCACAACGTAGGGTCCTAACCACTAGACGATCACGGCTACTGAAGGCCTGTTTGTTGCTATGACGAAATGCGATTACATATATGATGTTGAATCGCGGTAATTCCAATAAATTATTGAAATTCGCTATATTACTGTTGTTGCTCTTGTTGTTGTTATGACTGAACATCAGCATAATACACGCAGAAAGTGAAAGGCAATTTGAAAGTATCTAAATTTCACAATTATTCCAAAACCAGTTGGCCTTCATTGCTAAACGAAGGCTATTCACTCTTTTAAATATTAAAAATATCTCTAAAAGAAACTAATTTAGAAACTGTTGCATTAATATATATATGTACTTAATATTTTCTAAGATTACGATATGTATAAAAAATTAGTTGGCATAATTTTTCTAACGAAAAGTTCACTTCAAAATAAATCTTTTATGTATACGATCTGCATCGATAAGTAGTTATATTCAAAGTCAACAATTCCAATAGGTTATGGGTTCAGGAAATCAAAGAGTCATTTAAGAAGAAGTATTCGAATATAATTCGAACGTCCTTAAAATCCTGAACCTAACTAAACGAAGCGAGTCCAGATAACATAGCCATCATTTCAGCCGAAGAACTAACAGTCTAATGAAATAAAAAAGGCACATCATCCAACCGCCAGAGACATGGCTGGGAAATCTGCAATCTATAAAAGATCCCCAACATTCAAGAAAAAATCGAGTAGAGGACAAACATCTCCTGAATTCCAATCAAGCCATCGATTTCATAAAGCAAGTCTAGGAAAGTCTTCAGCAAATTTAATCATAAAGAGTTTACTTAAGTGTTGAGAATATTTGTTATCTTTATCCCATGTTGAAAAGCTCGAAGATGATTCCTGGCGTATCCAGATGAAGAGTATTCAAAGACAAAAAGACTCAAATTTATGATGAAAGCAATGAAGAGAATTGAGACCAATGTTGCTAGGCACGGACAAACCATAAGGATTGAGTTACAGAACGTTTTAAAGCAAGGTTGGGCAAAAGATTGCAAAACCAAAACACTCTAAATTTACACAGGATTCGGGTTTAAAATAATTGTGTCTAAAGATGTGTTGTAATAATTTTTAATTTTGAGGACGAGTGTTGAGAATTAAATGTATTTGAACTCAGTATTTGTACTACTGTACAATATTATTTATTATCTGAAATTGTTAAACTTCAAGTTAGACTTTAAATCGAAATATATCTTGTACAATGTATAGCAAGACATGTTTTGATTACTTCAAATATGTATATATAACATGTGTCGATAAGGAGATACATATATTCGATCAATAAGTCCAATAATTATTATTGTTATTATTATGATTACGCAACACTGGTGTTCTAGGCAAGTGTATCGAGTGAAAAAATCGAGTAAAAATTATATGCAACGCAGAGCTTTTCGGAGCAAGCCCTCAGAAGTAGTGAAGCCTTCGTATATACAGACGATACAGCAATAATTGTCTCACAGAGAAATCTTGCATATGTGACAGAAAAATGAATGCAGAGCTGGATAATATCTACACATCTTCTACATTACTTTCTAAAAAATTCTCGTATGTATGAAAAAACATCAAGTGAAACTATAAAAAGTTAAAAAACATCCTTCTCCGTGACAATGATACGATGACAAATCATTGCCGTGACCAGGATTCGAACCTGGGTTACTACGGCCACAACGTAGGGTCCTAACCACTAGACGATCACGGCTACTGAAGGCTTGATTTTTAATGCGACGAATTGCGATTACTTTTACGATGTTGAAACTTAATAATTTTAATAATACATATCGGCTATATTGTTATTGATGTTGTTTTTCTTATTATTATTATTGCTGTGTGTTTTGTGTATTATTTGTGCAGTACACATTGCGAAAACCCAGAATGCATCTATTTGGGAATCGATGTTTTCTTCGATGAACATTGTTTAAAGGGAGTCGGCATAAACCAAAGAAGCGAAATGGTAATTGTTACAGCGTTTTTGAAGTGGTGATAAAGAAGTAGATAGGATGATGGGGTTTATATGGCGGATGTTGAAGTAACGGCTTCAGCTTTCATTAATTTATGTAAAAATAGTATTACTGCAAATTACCGCTTCATTAACGTGGTAAGTAAATTAACAATGATATTGTTTATTTATGACAATAAATAAACCTTTCTTTGCAATGACATCGCAGTGTAAAAAATATTCTAGAATGCATTACTACTTCAATTACTCTACATTACATTTTCCTGCTGGGAAAAAAATAAACTTTTTTTCGTTTATTCGTGTTAATATTACTGGTAAAATTGTTCATTTTAATGTTGTTTTATTATTGGTTTTTGCTGTGGTGGTGTTGTTCTTGTTTTTTGATAACTTAACCAATGCAATACAATTTCTATGCAGCTTTGTTTAACCTGCCTGATTTTTAAAAATAGATTTCATATGAATTATTAGATACGTATGACCTTGAAGAGACCGTTACCTCCTGCTCTTTTGAAACCATGCGTACGCCATGCAGCCACTCGATCCTCAACATCTTTACATTCACAGGTGCTAACCACTAGAGGATCACGGCTACTGAATGAATGCAACTCACCCGCCGGTGAGTTTCGAAGACTCGACTGAAAACGGTGAGTTTCAATACAAATTTTACAAAAACATATTGAATTGAACGGTTGTATGTCGAAAATGTAAAAATGTGCCATATCATTGCTCGTAGAAAAGTGGTCATAATCTCTGTTTCCCGCTTTTAAAGCTGTCATTGACAAATATTTATTAATATTGCTTTAAAACGTCGTATTACAGAACTTGTGCCTGCGGATATAAAGCAAATGCTTTGCTTTTTTTAAGGCAAGTATTTTCGAACCTGATTTCAGAAATGAGATTTTGCGCATAACACATAAATAAATAAAACAAGTTTGTTGTAAATATTTTGTCATTTGCGTCCACTTGCGTTGCATTCTTCCCCTTAATCTTTTTCTATAAAATCATTACCCGGTGGTCTGCATGAAGTAAGGTTTGTATGTATTACATAACTTATTTTTTAGTAGTATTAGTAGTATTTAGTAGTATATTTAGTATTAACAAGTAGTTAATATTAGTAATTAGTATTAATAAATTTAGTGTGTTTTGTAGTTAGTACACCCTAAAAAATCGGTAACTCCCCTTGACTCTTATCTCAATGGTGGTGTGGAAACAGCATGATCTCTATAACTTTCAGAATTGTCATCTAATAAAGAAGTAAAAAAATATCCTTTATATCTTTTTTTCATTATAAATTTTACAAATATAGAAAATTATATAAATATTAAAAAATTAAAAAATAGTTTAATCAAATTTCTACAATCACGTAAAAATACCCACAGAAATAAATTTATGCTTGGTTTTTGATGTTTTTCGTGGACTTCTGCGAATTTCTTTGGTTCTTCTTTCTGTGAGTGCATTTTGCACGAAACAAACAAACAGATCACTAAAGATTTTTGTCTTTGCCACGAGGAGTGGCACCCTGGTCCTTTAGCCTTAAAACCATTCGTCTTTCTTTATGCCTTGAACACATAGAAAATCGCACGACGAATATTTCGGTGCGAACTTTCAGAAATCTTCTGCCGCAGCGAAGTTTTGGCTTGTCAAAGTCAATGTAAACACACACAAATAAGAAGAACAAGAGCGACGACTGCGAACAAATCGCATTCAAATCTATCGCAGCTGCCTTTTATTCGCAGTCGCAAGCAGAGGCAGCGACGTAATTTTATTTTTTTCTCGTTTCCCATAAGAGGCCGCGTAATTTTGACAGTTCGCACCGAAATATTCGTAGTGCGATTTTCTATGTGTTCAAGGCATTAGGAGTTACCTTTTTGTAACTAAAGCTTTTAACTAAACTTTTTCAATTAACAAGTTAGTATTGTTGTTGCATTTTTTTAGCATAGCCAAATTCCATTGGCTTGCCGTTGTCGTTTATTACATGATTTATTATGTCGCGTACCATTTGTTGATCCTTTGTATCAGCTATAAAGGGAACACTGCTGGCTGTTCTGAAAAATAACGAAAACATAAGTAAATTTTTTTATTTATTTTAGTTTACAATAAATCTTACTTTCTGCACGACCGAACACCCTCTAGGAACGACATCGATTCGTAGTGGCACCATGTCTTCCTTCGAGATGGTGCAGCGCTTCCCGAAGCTAGCATTTTAGACTGCTTCACTCGGCGATACGTATCGCGAAGCGATCTTCCACCTTTTCCGGCATGTGACTCCTAAAACACATATTTCGTAAATAAATAAAAAAAAATAAAGTTTATAATATGCTATGCATAATATACATACGTGTATTATGCGCAGTAGAAGAGCGCATAGAAATTTTTGTTGGAATCTAACGGTTCTTCGGAATTTAAATAACCATAGCATATGTATGTTTGTATCTTCAATTGAAACGATACCCTACACCTTAAGTTTAAGGGTATATTAATTTTGTCACGGAATGATCTTGATCTTCTTGATCAGCGTTACCTCCTGAGTCGATTAAGCCATGTCCGTCCGTCTGTCCGTCTGTGGAAATCACGATCACAGAGGAACCGGTGAAGATATCGTGATGAAATTTTGCATAAATATTGGTTCTTAGGGTGTGCAGGTTGGTATTGAAAATGGGCAAAATCGGACCATTACCACGCCTATTTTTTAGTAAAAATATGATATCAGCATGACTATCAGTGTATGCAAATGATATCATGTTCCTTTCGAAATTATGGAAAATGTCATTCATTTCATCCGAGAAAAATGAACTTATGGCTTTGTGGAATTTCACCACATGTATGCTCCAATCTGCTGCACAATTTTTCCATTCCTCATAATGTGGGATTGAATAGAACATTTTCTTTTGTGTACCTCTTTTGGCCGTCATTCGCGGAGTAATGACTTGTTTTACGAAGCCAATTTTCAAGAGATTAAGCCAACAATACTGAAAATAATTCAGTAAAAGTGCTTTGATATGAGATCCATCATAGTCTTGGTCGGTCATTAGCACTATTGTGCTGAAGTTGAGTTCTTTTAATTGCTGTTGACCATCGTAAGTATTTGCACACTCAAGACCTATGACTTTGCACAATTTACTATACATTTTATTACTTTTTATATGTTCAATAGAGATCTCACGCACATTCATCGGCTTACCACGTAGTGCGAAAGTGTAATATTTTTGCCGTCCTATTATGTGTATATATGACATAATTGCGGAATTTGCCGAATTACCTTCTGTGATAATGAGATGACGTGAATCATCATCTCCGTCCGAAATTTCAAACTGTATTTCAGAAAGAACAAAAATTAGTAAACAATGATAAAGTATGTAGTAAGTATACAGGGTGTTTCGCATAAGAGGGGACGTGGCGTGTAGGACGACGCATAAGACTAGGGCGTGTAGCTTGGGTCGTGACAAGAAAAAAATCGTATTATGGGAGGGGGGGGGGGGGGGGGGGGGTCAATTTCCACCCATTTAGATACAGCGTACATCGGATCAGATGGAAGATATACAAATACATTTAAAAAGCGGAATGGAATATAACCACTGTTTCCTGACCGAAACTATTAGGTCTGCCAAAATTTTCAATGGTTTAAATGAAGCCTAGATGCAACGGAATGTAGTGGAGGTCGATGAAGCCTGGATGCAACGCAATGTAGGTCGATGATGGTGAAATTCCCTTTATAGCTGATACAAAGGATCAACAAATCGAACGCGACATAATAAATCATGTAATAAACGACAACGGCAAGCCAATGGAATTTGGCTATGCTAAAAAAATGCAACAACAATACTAACTTGTTAATTGAAAAAGTTTAGTTAAAAGCTTTAGTTACAAAAAGGTAACTCCTAAAGAAAGACGAAATATTTTAAGGCTAAAGGACCAGGGTGCCACTCTTCGTGGCAAACCCAAAAATCTTTAGTGATCTGCTTGTTTGTTTCGTGCAAAATGCACTCACAGAAAGAAGAACCAAAGAAATTGCAGAAGGCCACGAAAAACATCAAAAACCAAGGACAATCGCATCGATACCCTACATCTAATCTCTAATCAAGAAATATAATTTTCTGCAGTAGAGAATGTTTACATATTGATATTGTGTTTATTATCGTGTGCTCTTTATGTGAGAGTGAATATAGCAGCAATATTCCTCGTGCGTCTACTAGACGCAGCGTCATATCGCGGAACAAAATACGGGGATACTCAGAAGAGGCACATTTCGGATATTTTACATATGTCGGAGCTTCAGTAACTCTAATATTATTTGCTACTTATGTATGTGCATTATTTTATTTTATATAATGAACAGGTTTATGACGAACTACGCATGAAAAAAGAAGTTTTTCTGAATCTTTTGGAGAAGGTACGCCGTGCATAAAAAAAAATTGTATGAGCCACTGTTCAGAATCACACCAGACGCGAGCATATTGCGATCGTCTGGTTTAAGAGACTTTTTCCACGAAATAGCTCATCCATCATGCCACAAATCCGTAGTGAAGTCTGCTAAGCATTTGAATTACCAACAAAACTGCGTTTGCGTTTGGTTTGGTGTTTCGATTGCGTTTGAGAGGTCTACAGATTTTCCGCTCTCAATTCTTCGAAAAATACGAAAAGCACAAAACGCGAAATAAACGCAACGCGAAATCACCCATGATAAGGCTGTTAATTGTAATATTGTATTGTATTGTATAAAAATCTTTAAAAAAAGGATCACCTTCTCCGTGACAATGATAAATGTTGAGAATCATTGCCGTGACCAGGATTCGAACCTGGGTTACTACGGCCACAACGTAGGGTCCTAACCACTAGACGATCACGGCTACTGAAGGCTTGTCTCACGCGAGACGAAATCGAATTAGATACATTTTTAAATTTATACCACTTGTACACCACACCCACAAGTTAAATCAAATAAACTATTGAACCACTTTTTTATAATAATAAAATATCCGCTCTATTATTTTTCACTTTGTTAAAATTATAATAATAATAATAGTAATCTTAGAAGTAGCGGAACTTTTGAATTAAAAGCCACACGAATAAAAAATGCAAAGAAATTTGATTTAAAGTTATAAAAATTTCTCGAATAAACGAAACGAATAGAAAAAAGTCACTAAATAATTTTTCAATATATTTGACGGTATGAACAAAATACTACTTTATTGAATTTGATAATAATATGAAGTCTTGCACAGGTGTTGAAACAACAAGTTTTTTAACAAAAGTTTTTAGGCCTCTTTGGAATCCATACTGATTAGAGTTCGTTATATTCTGTTACCCATAAAACTTTTTAGGACTTCCTCCAGAATTTTTTCTATTGCTGTAAGAATTGATACTGTGCTTTGCAATATTCGGATACTTTGCTATTCTTGTAAATGGGTCGTATAATCGATATTTTCAGCCCCTTGTGGACGATGGATTGGTCTAAGCTCATGTTGATTAAATGTTGTATTTGTCAATAAAAATATTAATCCTCTGAGCAAAAAATTTCTTCCCTTTCTTTCTACTTTGTCTATTGCAGGCAATATTGCTATAGATCTTTAAGGATTTTGAAACAACACATTCTAAGAGGCTCATATTTAAGAATTCTGTACTTTGACAAAGACAGGAGTTAAAACAGAGCCGTTGTATATCAGATCTTTCGGGCGAATGCCATCATGTACCAGACCTCAGGTTTGTTTAATAATAATATAATCTTATACTAATAATAATAGTATTATTATTAGTTAGTTTTCTCTATTATTAGGTGGTTAATAATAATATTATTATTAAGCTGAAAGCTTCGTTTTGATCCATCTAAAAAGACGCTTGAAAATACAAAAGGGAAAGCTTATATAGAAGTCGGAGGTAAAAGTCGGCTTTTAAAATAGTCTTACAATATACTAAATATTTTTATATCTATTTAAAAAGTAAAAAAACCGCCTTCTTCCGTGACAATGATACGATGAGAATCATTGCCGTGACCAGGATTCGAACCTGGGTTACTACGGCCACAACGTAGGGTCCTAACCACTAGACGATCACGGCTACTGAAGGCTTATCGTCTCAGCGACGAAATGCAGTTATATACACGATGTTAAACCAAGTTGTTATAATAACCCAGTAGCTGCTATATTGTTGTTGCGCTTATTATTGCATTATTATTGTTGGGTGTTTGGGTATAATTTCTCAAGTATTTCGTTTGATTTTTACTCTTATTGTTAATATTACTCGTAAAATTGTTATTGTTATTATTGTTGTTGTTTTTGGCTACTTTTACCAACACACTACATTTTCTATGGAGGTTTATCTAAAAATAGATTTCATTTGCACTTATAACGGGTTTTTATAACAACAGTTAAATTAAAGCATCATTAGTTCTTTGTTGTTGTTGTTATTCTTGTTATTTTTTGTTGTTGTTGTAGGAGTGCTGTATTGTGTGTAGTGTTGTCTGCTTTTGTTCAACAATGTACGATATTCATATTAATTCAACCTCTAATATTTTTATTTCTTATAACTAATCATCATTTCCAGCATCATCATCATTATCATTATTATCATCATTATCATTATTTTAAGACGAAAAAGCTAGAAGACCGAAAAGAAAAATTAGCAGCTCATTTTTACGTTTTGGCAGCCATTCAAACTCATTACATTGAAATGTGATGTGATGTGATGAGATGAAAAAAAAAGGATAAAAAGATAGAAGAAAAACGAAGGAAAATCTCTGAATTTTCGTGTACTTTTCATTAGAAAAGAGAAGAGGAAGAGAGTCACTCTTTTGGTTCACTTGAAGTGGCTGTGTGTTTAATAAACATGATGTGTTTTATGCATTCTTCTTTTTCTTCCGCCGCTTCTTCTTCTTTTTCTTCCTCCTCTTCCATTTAATATGTTTGAGATGCCACTTTTAATTAGCGGTTTTCATTTTAGTCCATGTTTAATTTCCGAAAATCTTTCGAATTTTTGTGAGTGGATTCATTTAAAAAGAATATTTTTTAATTTCACGAAATGGAAATGAAATATATTTGCAAACAAAATTGTATTTCATTAAAATATGGCAACATTTGCTAAACAATTTTTAAACTTTAAAGAATAGAAGTGATATTAAGTTTTACTTAAATTTATACACTCTTTAGTTTTACTTTAGCTTAAACAAAGACTAATAAAAAGATGTTGAAAAGGAAGAAGAAGAACCCACATCAATCGAGCATCATAGAATTTTTCCTTTTTTTCATAATATTTCCTGCTTCAGTGTCCTTCATTGTGTGTTGTGCTGACGATGAGAGAGAGAGAGAGGGGAGAGAGAGTGATGTAGAGATGACGAGAGGGATGGAGAGAGGGAGAGAGAAAGAGAGAAGAATAGGAAAAAAGTTATTGTTAATCAAAAGAAATCGAAGCGTCGAAAGCAAATGAAGCGCATGTTAATTGGATTCATTTTCCGGACAAAAGAATGAATGAATGAGCTTCACATGAGTTGGCCACAGAAATAGAAAAAATATAACGGAACAAATACAAGTCCATGCAAGAGAATGTATGCAGGAAAGTTCATGTTTCTCTGTGTTCATGTTTCGCTGTGTTCATGTGGCGTTGCGATGCGCGTGTATGTGTGTGTGTGTTTTTTTTCCTCTCTGCATAATTTATTTACAATTGTTCAACAACAACAACAACAACGTTGTTGGAGGAAAGCACCAGCGCCCATTTTTTACCCTAGGAGCCTTCAAACGGAATTTCTTCCAGTAGCAGCAGCAACAACAGCGGCGACGGTGAAGAAAAGGAGGGGGAAGAACAAAAAGAGAAGAAGAAGAAGACCGGTGTCCTGTTTAATTACTATTTCCGGAGATGCCCAGCTTCTGCCCGCACCGCTTTTCCGATAACCACCAGCATCCTTACTGTCCATCGCATTCCTCTGTCCTCTTCTTCACTCACACTCCTTCTATATCACTCTCTCTCACACTCTATCCCTCCCTCTCTCTCTCTCTTTCTCTCTCTCTCTTTCTCTCTCGCTCTTTCCTCCACTCTTTCAATCACTTTTTTAGTAATCACAACAAGGCAACAAAAGCGACTCTCATTTCAGAGCTTCAGAGTAGATGCTTCTTCTTCTTATTTGTTGTCCTCTTCTTCTTCTCCTGATCTTCTTTTCTTTGTTTTCTTCTTCTTCCAATTCAATTATTCTAGCGAAATACAACGAATGAAGCGCGATATTTTGCAAATATTCCACGTTGTGTCCTTATGTGCATGTGTGTGTGTGTGTGTGTGTGTGTGTGTTCGTATGTGTTCTGTCCTTTTTCTCTGCTTTAAACTACAATATAATTCGATGCGCTGCTGCTTCGGCTTCTGTCTCTGCTTCTGTTGCTGCTTCTGTCGCTGCTCTGCTGCATTCATCAATGAGGTCAGTGCACAAAAAAAACCGAAAAGAAATCACAGCAAAAACATAAAAAATAGGATATTGGCAAATATCCTTGTGGACATATCCGCTTCCTTGTTATGTATAGTTTGTTGTTGTTGTTGTATAGTAGTAGTTTTTGTTGTTGTTGTTGTTGTTGCTGTTACTGTTCTGTCCTGTTTCTGATAGCGACTTCAAGCTTTTGATGGAGATTCTTTTGAGTTTGCTCGGTATTGAAAACTTTTGAGCACGATGTGAATATGAGAAAAAAACAAAGAAATAACAAAAAAACCAAAAAAAAAAAAACAAGACAGAACAAAACCAAACGAAAAGCGTGCAATATTTTTATTGTTCTATTCTGAGTATTCTTTTACTTTTGTTGTTGTTATTAATATTATAGTTGTTGTTTATTATTGTTGTTGCGTTTATTTTGATGCATGTCCTTAGGAAGGTTGATGAAACTGGGTGGTTGTTTGCATCCTGATGTAATTAACGTATGTCACACATACACACACACAGTGTCACCCACTGCAATAAGCCTCCCAAAATATGCACCCGCCCACTCAGTTCTCAGTTCAAAAAAAAGGGGCGTCTTTTGACTTCTCCCGCTTCTTGTTGTTGTTGTTATTATTGTTGTACCCGTCGTATTTGTGTGTTTTCTTAATTGTTGTTGTATTTTTGTTGTTGCTTTTTATGCAACGAAAATCAAATCATCGTCCACTCAAATAAATTCGCGTTCATGTTGTTGTTGCTGTTGTTGTTTCTAAGGTTGTTCCTGTTTCTGCTTCTGTTCCTGTTAAATTGTTAGCTCTTTTTTCCGCTTACTTCCCTCCCCTTCAATTGCAATAAAAGTCCGTGCATTTCGCGCACCTCAATAAAAGGCTCTCCTCATCCGCCATTGGTCACTATCGGTCGCTGCTGGTCGAATCGAGGTTTCGACGTTGGTCAAGGAATGCAAAAAACAACAACAACAACAACGATTTGCATATCAAACGAATTGAACGACGCCGCAGAGAGCAGGAAACACACGAGCAGGAAGCACGAGCCGACGCTGAAGGAGCGGCAGAGACCAGAATCGATGATGCGCTCAAACCGCCACCACACACAATCATCGTCATCACCATCCTCATCATCATCATCATCACCGAATGCATGCAATTAAGTCAGCCCGCGTTGCCAACCACCCTCGTTACCACCCTCGCCCCCTCAAAAGTGGGTGGTCAGCAGCAGCAGCAGACGCGTTCTACGCTGCAACGAATGATGAGGCTTCCGTTGCCAGCCATTCGATGAATCGCACAACAAAACCATCAGCGCAACACATGGACATCGTATCCAATCGATGCAGGTGCCGAAGTCGACGCTCAGGCGGATGGTTCTTGGGTGCTGGTGTGACTCCAGCAAAGCAAGAAATTGCAGCAAAAAAGAGACGAACACCCACTAAAAAAGGGGTGAAATTAATTGCAGCTTGACGCCGAAGGACGAAACACAGAGTTGCACAGGACGATGCACAGCAGCAGATCCCGGAGCCAATCGAAGCGGACGTAATGAAAAAATAAAAAAAGTTCTCCATTTTTTAATGAAAACATTTGAAAACAATGAGAAGAAAAAATTACCGAGAGAAGAAGATCGGGAAAATCACGAGAGAGAGTGTTACAGTGAAGAAGTAACGGTTTTAGCTTCAAAAACTACATTTTAACTGAAGAAAAAAATAAATTTTGATCACTTTAAACCACATCCAAGGAAAAGGATACAAAATTTCCACAGAACGGGGACACAAAACATTTAAAATATCGATTCATTTTAACCAGCTCAATTTTTGGATCACCTCAAAATGTAATAAAAACGAAAACAACAACAACAACAACACTAACAACCCGCTTCCGGTATCGATATTTAAAAAATAACCCACTTGAACTTGCGATGGCGAAAAGAAAAACACGATGAGACTGCAGAAAAAAAGAATGAATGAGAGTACATGGAAAATTTAATTTCGATAGAGGCATAAATTTAGTAGCGACAACAACAACAACAACAATCAGGAAATTGTACCTGGTGAGTTACTACAACGTATTGACGAGTCATCGGAGAGGAGAGCGGCGAGTCCTTAGAAACAACAGCAGTTACAACAACAACAACGATAGCGACAACAACAACAACAACAGATGCAACAACAATCAAAGCATCGTAAAGTAACAAGAACAGCATCATAAAGTAACAAAAAACAACAACAACAACAACACTATAAAAGAATAAAAAAGTCTCTAATAAATCAACGAAACAAAACTAGACTCTTGAATATTTTGACCGTTTTAACAAAAAAATACCGACAGGGAGACAGAAAAAGAGAACAAAAGAAAGAAAAAGAGACGGAAGAGAGGGAAGCAGAGAGAAAAGAGAGGGACACAAAAAAGAGGGAGAGAGGGGAGCAGAACTCCATCTCGTTTCAACTGATAGGGATAAAAATACATAAAGCAACATCAAAAAAGCCCAACGAAAGACAGCAGCATGTATTGTATGACTAAAAACAATAAAAAAAAAAAAAAAAATGGTTTTCAGGTTCGTCAAAATTGTGATGTTAAACGAAATCTCAAAGCAATGCAAGTCTACTCACCGCAACTCACCACACTGTCGCACACCACACCGTACTACACCACACCGCATCACATCCTATCGTCGAATGAACGAAACATGAAAAAGATTTGCATATACGATACATCGTCTGAACAGAAGATGATGCTTAGCTTCATATATGAATACATCTACTTTGTATGTATGTGAACATATCTTAGAGTGTGTATGTAGCCCGCATTAGCATGTACGAGAGGGGGGGCACCTCACCCCCTCTTCAACCACCCACACTGTATTCAAAAGCGACCGGTTGAAAGACGAACCCTCCGGACAACGATGATGGTTGGGTCAATCGATGGGTTGGCCGCACACGACACATGACCAACCTGGCAATGGACAGATAGACAAGCAGACAGACAGACAGACAGACTGATTTGAATTATTTGACATTGTCTCCCGTAGAAAAGAGAATTTCTACATTTTTGGTCCTCAGGGAAGAAATGAAAAGCGACAAAAAATGGGGCTAAAAAATACACGCCAGACAGGTGTGTAGAGTCAGCCCGGCCCATAGGCCCACAAATAATAATAGTTGTATTGTTGTTGTTGTTGTCTGGTGTTGTTCTGCGAAATGAGAACTCTGCTAAATACAACAACAACAAATACAAGAATAACAAGCACAACAACCAAGCAACATTTAGAATACATGATGAATTCTTAATAAAAACCAAAAGAATTCGGGAAAAAATCACAGATTCAATCTGTCGACAGACATTATTTTGGTTGCGATGACGACGACGAGGACAACGACGACTTTTTAAATGAAATGTAAACTTCAGAAACAGAGACAAAGGAATAGTGACGGAATGGGTCAGTGAGAGAAGGGGGGATGGGGTACAGAGGCGGAGAGAGACCGATTTTGATAGTTATTCAACCTGAAAGATTGCTGCAATTTTTTTACCGGGTTTATTGCTGTGCGTAACATTTTTCGGGTTTAACTGAACGCAGACAGCAGTAAAAATAACAACAACTATAAATAAAAAACACCAATAAAAAGGACAACAAAAATAGAAGCAACATCATCATTTTCATCATCATCGTCATCATGATGACTCGGACAAAAAAATACAAAATTTGTTACTCGTCCTTAATTGAGTTTGATTGTCAGTGTTGTTGTAGTCACTGTCATTGCTGTTGTTGTTGTTGTTATTGTTATTTTTGTATCAACCTTATTTCGACATCAGAAATCGATTTTTTACACTTAATTTGAGTTTTATTCTGAACTCATTCAATGTTCAACGTTGAGATTCAAGCAACCCGCCAGCAACCCGGCAGCCTGCCATCCAGCCTTAAAACATCCATCCAACCGAGCATCCAACCAGAGCAACCATCCAACCAGACCAATAAAACCATCATCCCGACATCATGTCGACCATCAAACGTTCCAGACACTTAATGGTTTGTATCCAAAATATTCCGCCCGAATTTAAAGGTTCTGCTGCTGTTGCTAGAAATAACGGTTAAATTGAAATTTATTGGGGTACCACTCGAATCTCATTGAGCGGGGGGGAAGAAAGAGAATCGATTTGATCCTTTGGTTTCTTTAAAGTAAGTTTGACTTTTAGTGTTCAATTTCACTAAAGTTCTTTATAAAGTGAAATGCAGTTAATTGATGTTGGTTTTTAATCTTTGATTCAGAAGTTTTGCTGGGTTTTGTGGATTTCTATATAATGTGTTCAAAAACCCTGAAAAAAGGAAGATTTTTCTTCAGCAATCTTTAAATCTTGAATCGTGATCTTTGAATATTGATCCTTAAATCTCAATCTTTGAATCCTTACCTTAGATTATTGCTCTCAGAATCTTGATCATTAAATCCTGATCTTTTAATTTGGTTCTTTGAATCTTGATGTTTGAATCTTGATCTTTGAGCTTTGATCTTCAACTTTATTTGAATCTCATCTGATTATAATTATAAACAAAACACGTCCAGCACCATCATCGTTATCACAATAATCATCGTCATTACACTCAATTATTATCGTCATTAGATCAATCATCATCGTCACTTCTATCATCATCGACATTACAATCATCAGCATCGCTGTTACTCTCGTCGTCAGAATCACTATCATCATCACTATCGACATTATCATCACTATTCAATCAATCAATCATCATCACCTTCAATAATCATCGTCATTATCTGCTTGATCATTATTGCCCTCATCGTCATCATCATAAAAAAGCGTCATTAAAATCTGAACGTTTTAAACAAAATCACAATAAATCACAAAATGACACAAAACATGTCGTGTAATAAGTTCAAAAGCACAGAAATCTATTAAAGAAATAAACATTTCCGAGAATAGACTATAAAAAGAGCGAAAAACAGAAAAACAACAGATCCAATTGAAGCAGTTGAAGCTGTTGAAGCAACCAACGCAACCTCGCAAAGAGTTGATGAAGATTAGGAGAAAAACTGTAACGAGAACGGAGCAGAGTGAAAGGATGGATAAACTGACAGATGGATGGATGGATAGACAGACAGACGGGTGGACAGACAGAAGAACGTTAGATGGACAGACAGACAAAAGCTGCGTTTAATATGCATACGCAGAAGATTGGCTCAAGAGACGGATTTTAAGTAAAATGAGACCAAGACAAAAACAATATTAAAAACAACAACAACAGATCCATATAAACCACAAAACAACAACAACAGCAATCTAAAATGATGACATGAAAGAAAGAGAAAAGAGCACTCGTAGGATTCGCGAAAAAAGCTGTGGTCGTCTCTTTTCCCCTCTCTGTATGTGTCCAAGGTGGCCAGTCTGTGGATTTATCAGTTCAGAATATCTTCAAAGTAATGACAACATAATTAGACTTCGCAAAATCAGTCTGTGGATCAGTCTGGGGCTCAATCACTCGCCTTGACTGAAGACATCTCTTCGAGAGACTTGCGTAAACCTCTTCTAGGATCCAGCATGTGGGTTACTAGTTTGTTGTTGTTGTTATTATGAGTATTTTTTCCGGCACTGTAACTCGATATCGAAATCATCGCGGTTCTTGGTACCGTTTTAATTGCGAAAAAATCACAATAATAACAACAACAACAACAGAGTTATCAAATCTTCAGCTGAATTGCATTTCCACGTGCTGAGACATACATACATGCATGTTTGTATGTGTGCATGTGTGTGTGTGTGTGTGTAAGTTTGTACGTACCCCAACGACGGAAGCAGCGACGTTGACGCCTGATGGACCGTCGCGTTGCAACAACAAGAAATGCACTGAATTTAATGAATAGTGTGTCTGTGGCAGTCGCCACGGGGGGGCGTGTGCAAACGCAGCGGTTGACTCCGTCAACCGACTCGCAACTCACGATGCACTATAATGTCACTGTGAGATGCGATGCGAGCTTCGCAGTGCAGAGTGTAAACACCGCCTACGCGCATCCGTAAACCACCGACTGTCAGTCAGGTTGTAAAAGCATGCGTTGCTCCTCTCTTCTTCTCCCCCCCCTCACCTCATCACCCTGCCTCTCTTTCTATCCAACATGTTTTTATATTTAAGCTATTTCGTAGCATTTCTAACGGGAGCTTGAAGCCTTGTTGTTATCGTATCTCTCCCTCTCTCTCTCTCTCTCTGTCTCTCTCTCTCCCTCTCTCCCTCGTTCTGTCTTTATTCGTGCGCTTGATGCGGCCGCTCCAGGGCGCCACCACCAGTGGGCGCTCCTGTCCACAACCGAAGGCGTTAACGGTATGTTTTTCGAACCGCTTGAAAGACCTTGCGGCAGGGTGCAGCAAACGCGACCACGTTTGGAGCAGTCGAGCGGCTGCAACGACGCGTTGTATGTCTTGTTGTTGTTTTTTAACTGAGTTGAGGTTTCTACTTTTTTTATTATTATTACTATTATTATTATTATTATCGTTGATACCTGCTGTGGTATCCTGCCGTTGTTGTTGTTTTTATTGTTGTTATTATTTTCTTTCTTCTGTCAATTTTGTTGATTTGCCTGCGACTTTTCGTGGACCACCAACGGATTGATTAAACAGATTAACGGAGTCCACGCAGTATACTGAATGTTGTGCGTTGAAAGATTTAGTAATTTAATGATTTAGGAGAGTTACAGAAGAAAAAAATTTAGTTTAAGATTTGGTGAGTGTCTACTGTTGAAGGAAAGAGAACTAAAAAAACTTACTCTTCAAAAAACGTGTCCCCAAGAAAACGTCCCCTAAAAAGGTGTCACTGAGGTCAAAAGTCACCCATTATTTACAATCTTTACTTAAGAAAAGGAGAAAGCGAGAGATAGAGAGAGAGAGAGAGAGATACAGTGAAAGAGGGACACACACACAAAAACAAACGGTCTTAAATGACACTTCTTGTAGTTTTGCGTTAGAGAGGAAGAGAGACATGAAGAGTGTATCACTTTCTGGCGCCTGACAGAGTTGCTGCCAGTCAATCAGTTTATGTTGTTGAAGTGCAACAACAACAACAGCAGCAAGTTTGCGAAAAACTTCAGAAAGTAGACAAGCAGACACAAAACATGCCAAATTAGACGACAACTGAAGGGATGTTGTTGTCGCTGTTGTTGTTGTTGTTCTTCTTCTTTCTAGCAATGATGTTGGTAATGTTGTTTATAGTTGTTGTTGTTGTTGTTGTTGTTGTTGTTTTATTATCCGCTTGACACCACGAGTCCAACACGATTGCATTTAATTTAATAAACATTTAAGCGTGAGCTTAAACCAGAGACGACAAACAAAAACAACAACAGTAATGAGAAGGAAAAAACTAACTTCCACTGAGTGCTGTTGTTGTTGTTCTTCTTCTTCTTCTTTCTGTTCATTTTACAAGCTCATGAAAATAGCGTTAAAATTCAGATGCTGTTTAAGTGCTACACGAGCGACGACACTTGTTGCAGCGACAAATATTATTGCTCACGGTTTAATTTTAAGCGACACCAGCAACAGGAGCAGCAGCAACAACACCAACAACAGCAACAGCAGCAGCAACAACAGCAACGTCATGAGCTCTTAAAACTGCAACACATTCGAGGGCATGTTCAACCATTTAGCAATGTTGCTGGTTATCAAATAACTTTTCTTAAACTTTACTAAAAAGACGAAGAAGAGTGAAGAGAATAAAAGAGAGGAAAGAGTGGAAAAAGAGGAGGACGACGTTGATATTCTGAAGACGCTGGTGACAGTGACAGCGACAACAGAATGCGTGATACGTGCATGAGAAGGTTTTGTAATCATCTCCCTCTCTCACTCCACCACATCCCATCATCTACCCTTACCCCATCACCTTCCAATACTTTGGGGTGAGGGGGAGGGGATGTTAAATATCAACATCAGCAACAGCAACAATCGTAGTGAAGAAAATTCAACAACGATTTCAAGTCCCAGCAACGGTGACAATATTGCAGTCCTTCTCTCTTCCCTTCTCGCCACTCTCCAGCTCACTCTCCTTCTGACCCACTCTCCTTCTGTCTCGCTCTCTCTCCAGTCCAAGTGTCACGCTCAATTAACGTGCCTGCTGAACTTTCCTCCGGTGTTGGCGTTGTTTTTCACTTCATTTCAAATCGCGGGACACTCGACAATCATTCCACCGGCAAAAATAATGCCCTGCCTGCCAACCAGCCACAAGTTGTGAATGTTTGTTGTTGCTGTTGTTGTTGCTGTGGCTAGTATTTCCGCACCCTGTCATGGTGATGCTGGCTAATACAAGCTAATTGCTGGAGTGCACCGAAAGATAACCTTTAAACCAGGCGACGTCAAACGGTCGACTACCACAGCAACTGATGTTGCTGTTAATGCTTCTTCTTTTCTGGCGGCTGCTGCTGCTGCTGTTGCTGCTCCTGCGTTAAGGACGTCCTTTTCGTGCATTAAACATTTAAATTTAAATTAGTTTTTCGTGCCGCAACGCAAAATGTTGCTTAGTCAACGGCATCTGAATTTACGTGACTCTCTCTCCATCTCCCTCTCTTTCCATCGCTCTCTCTCTCCGTTCCTCACCTCCTCTCTTTCAACCTTTCTCTTGACTTCAGTTTACTTGCTTTTCGAGTTATTTGCACGGTTGGGTTCTTCGTTTTCTGGATGCTGGACACTTTTTTAAGTTTGATGCCACCATCTTTTCGATGCTTTTCTCTTTCGTCTCTTTTCACATCATCATTTTTTTTCTACTTTATTTTTTTTAGTCTATTTTCTTTTCTCTTTTATTTTGATTTTATTTTATTTTTATACTCTTTCATTTAATAGTTTTTCTATGATTTTTCTTGTACTTCCCTCTGTTCTTCTGTTGTTTTTTATTGTCATTTAATTTGAGTGCAACAAGTGGCGAGTTTTTTTGCTTTTCGCCACTTCTTTTTTTTTCGCTCGCGCTTTCGCGAAACTCGTGAATTGTTTCTTAAAAAATGTCGCTTGCTTTTTTCAATTGTTTTCAATTAGAAACAACAGAAGCTTCTTTAATTCCGTGAAAGATTAAAACTGCTTCGAAAAGTATCAAAATTGAGTTGATGACAAACTAAAAATTAAACTCGTTGTAAGTCGATGTGAAGAAAATCGATCAACAGTCAAATCTATCAAAATTATTGACAGTGGAGATCCTGTAGAAAATGTGTCTTTTCTTCTTCTTCCTCTCCTTCTTCTTCTTCTTCTTCTTCTTCTCCCGGTTTTCTTCATTTAAAGACATTCCTGGCGCATTCTTATGAAGTATTCTTTCTTTAATTCTTTTTGTTCTCGTTGTTGTTGTTGTTGTTGGAATATAGTCATTGTTCTTCATCATCATAAGCGATCTCTTGTCTTCTTCTTTCTTTCTCTCTACTCTCTCTTCTCTCTTTCATTAAATACTGGCAAATGTCTGAAACAAATGCAACATCTTGCATTCTTCAAGCTTCGAGCTACCATACAACAACAAAAACAAAAGCAGTGAAATCGTGCGTACTCTCGAGTGCAGTGCGCAGCAGCCAGCACTCAATAAAGCACGATTTCTGTCTGTTGTGGGGAGCTTTGTTGTTGTTGTTGTTGTCTTTATGTTTGACTTTTTGCATGCATTTTTTTGTGGCTCTGTTTTGTTTTTGTTTTTACGGGGTTTTTTTATTCATAAAGTTGCGTTTATTGTTTGCTTAGAAATGTACTGTTGACGTTTAGCAGTTGTACAGAAAGGACTCAAGGAAGCGGTTGTTTATGACAACAACTATAAGAACAACAACAATTACAACAATAACAAGAACAACAACAACAACAACAACAAACACAACAACTGCAACAATACGAACATCTCTCAAGAATGCACTGCAACGAATGTGATGCTATGCGATGCGATGCGAATGACATTTTTTCGTTGTTGTTGTTGTTTCTGTATTACTGGTGCTGTTGTTGTTGTTGTACACCGCTGCAATGTTGCATGCTGCATTCTTTACGCTTGAACAGCGCTCGACATCAGCTGCTGCCGGCCAAAGAAGCTGTGACGAAGTGCAAAAATCGTGAAACAATTCTTTTTTTTTTTTGCTTTCATTTGAATTTCGTGTCGCGTTGTTCGAGTCGCGTGCAAAACTCGAGCTACATTTTTTTTGTTTTGGTGGTTTTTTACTTTTTTTGCATTTAAAATTTTTTGGGTTTCCTCGATTATGTTGCATGTCAGTTGAAACGCTGCCGGTTGAGTTGAGAAGCGCTGCGTTGCGTTGCTTCACTTGTTTTCTTTGCGTTATTTTGAGTTGCGTTGCATTACGTTTGAATGCAGCTGCGAATCACGCGTTTCTTTTTTTGGAGCCGCTTTAAAACAGCTACCAAAAATTAAAGAAATTAAAAGTGACCTCTTTTCGTGTCAGCAACGCGTCGCTTCTGAAGTGTTCGCGTCGCGTTGTTGCTGTCGCCGCGCACACGCTTGCGGCTGAGCGGCGACCGTCGTAAAATGACACTTAACTGGACTTTGTTGCAAGCTAATTTTATGAAATTCGGCTTGTGTTTTGTTGTTGTTCGCATTAAAAATGTTAATTGGTACAATCATCATCATCATCATCATCAGCACGAGTCACATGCAGCGGCTTTTGTTGTTGTTTCGCGGTGCAGCTCCGTTAAAAACTAATTGAGTGGATTTCATTCATTACTGAGACGAGGACAGACACAGCAACAACATTATAAACAACAACAACATTATTAACAACAACAACAACGCGGTGAAGGAGACGAAGCCGAAGCCGAAGAAGAAGCATCGGTAGTCGTATAAAATACTGTAAATATTTCAACAGCAGCAGCGACACATTTAAAAGTCCCCCTTCACGTGTGTGTGTGTGTGTGTGTGTGTGTGTTTATTCATTGCCTTGAGTACTTTATCAGTGCAATAAAATTGGAAGCCAAACGTTTTTAAGGCAGTCTGCTTGATTTTACGATGGTGAACAAGAGAGAGAGAGAGAGAGAGAGAAAAAACAACAGCAACAACTTAAGTGAAACAGCAACAACCAATAAAACCATAAAAGTCACATGTGCCAGCTGAAGGATTGAGTTGTGTTTCATGTCCTCGTGTGTGTGTGTGTGTTAATGTTGTATGTGTGTTTGTATGTCTTTTACATCATAACTGCAACCAACAGAAACGAGCAGCCTGGGAAATTCACCCGAAACATGTCAGGACTTCCGTTTCCGCGATGCTGAGAGACCAACTGACATCATCCGCCCTCATAACCCCCCGCCCGCCCCCTTCAGTCATTCATTTCTTGAAACAGCATCGCGGTGGAAGACCTCAATTCATTTTATTATCGTGATATACTCAAATGTATTAAAAAAATAAACAACAACAATAAAAACCACTTTCCACACCTTCTTAATTCACCCCCCCCTCCCCCTCCCCCCTTCTGCCCTCCCTTCACTCCTTCCATCTCTTTCCCTCAGAGATCATCAACAATACGATTCTCACTCACTCGATCATTCTTTTCCATCATAAAAACAAAGAAGCTATAAAAATCTTGTGTCTTTTCCTTTAACAGCAAATGAATTCGTGGAATTCTGAATGAAGAAAGAGAAAGAGTGAGAGAGAGAGAGAGAGAGAGAGAGAGAGAGAGAGAGAGAGTGAGAAAGAGAGAGAGTAAAATAAAGCCTATTAAATGTCCCACAACCTTCATCGCCTTTAGAAAGATGACCTTGTATATGATCCTGTAGATCTAAAGTAACATTTCAAAGCTTTACATTTCATGTAAACCTCCATCACTCCATCTCTCCATCCCACCCTCTCTTCCATGCTCCTTCTCTCTCTCTCTCTCTCTCTCTCTTCCTTCCCACTCTTCTCATTTAACAGAGTTAAAATATTCTAATTGTGATGGATCACTGTACAGTAGAATGAATAGTAGTATACACTGTATAGTATTGTACACTGTATAGTAGAATGTACACCTTCAGGGTTCACGAACTCCCGACGACGTCTTAAATGGAGCACCATCCGTGGCACCTGCGGCTTCATAACTGGCGGTCCAGGTGACCACTCGTTAATCGAGTGACCAGTTTACAGCAAGAAGGCGACCGAGCGAGCACACGAGTTGTGTACTTAACTGCTTTCTAATTAGTAACCGCTAAACGAGCGTCATTTGTTAAGACGCAAACTGAGCCGCGTCGAGTCGCGTCGAGTCGCGTCGGATCGCAACATGAAACAAATTTGAATACATCAACCGGAGCGGGTAAGAGATGGAATGAGGAACAACAACAAAACTAACAACAACAACCTCACAAGAACAACAACAACATGAACAACAACTACAACTACAATAAAATTGAACGCACCAGAAACGTACTCGTATTAGTCACGGGCGTAATCGTGATCACCGATCAAAGTGATCAACGACAACAACAACAACAGCAAGAACAACTCTAACAGCAATTCTAATAACAACAACAACCTTAACAACAACTACAAAAACAACAACAAGATTAGAAACGGCGGGTATCCGAATGAAACAGTTTGTTGCAAGTGAGCGAGCGACCAACCAAATCATGTAGTGAAGGAGGGAAGCTGTACAAATGGTAGGGGAGGAGTGAAGAGGGGAGGGGGACAAATCAAGTGGGCCACATAAATTTACGATAAGTTCGCTACGGACGACGAAAATCGTTTCGGACAGTCACAAAGCCACAAATTGGAGTCGAAGTCGGAGTCGCAGTTGTCGGTGACGGTGTCGTGGTTGTCGTCGGTGTCGCAGTTGTTGCGAGGATCGTTGATGTTATTTAGTTGTTGTTGCTGTTGTTGTTGTTACGTGGACAATTGGTGTTACATTTGTTGTTGTTGTTGTTGCCTTCGATCGCATGGCTCACTCTCCACCGCGTGGCATCGCACGTTGTCGCTTCTTTCATGTCGCCTGGCCGCGTCGCACTCGACGATCGTATTTGTTGCCGCTCAACTGCTACATGATGTTCGGTGTCAACAGCTTAATTCGCGGATGGAGATTTAAATCGAACGCGGACGCAAACAACGCTACACAACGCATGAACAACGCACAAGCAACGCGGCCGCAACGTAAGCGGATGGAATCCGGGTTCACTTCATCCATGCGTTTCCAGGCTTCATGCTTTCGGCCAGAGTACTTCAGTGACCATTCTCAGCATTCGGTCGAAGCATTTGAAAGTCATTTGAATGTCGCCAGCCAGCATCGTTTCTTGCGTTCGTTCAGTTTACAAGATGTTCGTATGAAAATCGCGATACTTGCTGATGACGACAACGACAACGACGACGACAACGACGAAGAAGAAGAAGACGACGTCGACAACGTGCACGTCATTTGCAAAAGATTTATTATTTGAATACTCTGCAGATTGGCAACTCGCTCACAGGCTCGTGAAGTGTTTCTGTCACGCAGCAAACGAAATGACTTACTGTCGCTTAGATATCTTTGTCAACCTCTGCGTCAGGAATTCACGGTACTCTTTTATGGGTGATCGATATCCAGCGATCGAGTTGAAAGGAGAAACAAACACGGAGACAGGCACCATCGCCGGAGATCAACGGCAATCATTAAAAACCATGTCATTTGATGTCTGACATATCAGAAGACCCTAAAGTACCCACTGAGGTCTCTGAGCAGAACCAGATTCTATTAGAGAGTAGCGAAGGTCCAACAGCGACGACAAGAGACCATAAGAAACCATAAGAAACCAGGGACTAACGACTATTAGAGAGGATCAGGGACGACCCGGAACAATCAGGGACCATTAGAAACCATCAGAAGTCATTGAAGACTATCAGTTACCATCCCAGCATCCTTAGAATCCAACAGAGGCAATAAAAATGGCAAATTCAAACGATAGGAATGATCATAAATCGATAGAAAGGATCATAATGCATTAGGAACCATGAAAGATAGTTAAAGACCACTCATTAGACATCATTAGAGACTGTGAGAGATCAGTTAGAGACTATACACCATTTAAGCCCATTATAACAGTCATTAGAAGACCATCACAGATGTTGTTGCTATATTAAGTCATTAGAAGACCATCACAGTTGATCAAAGGGCATCGGAAATCATCAGAGACAATCATAGGGATCTGACCACCAGAGTTCATCATAAAAACGGACGCTAATCACGAATTCGGACTCGAATAAAAGAATAGATTTCTATACTCAGAAACATGATGGTGTTGTTGCCTGCTGTTGCGGATTCAAGAACTGCTACCGCACAACAATAAAAAAACAACGATGTCCTTCTGCAGGATTTCTGCGAATAAATATTTAATATTCATCACTCTCTTGAAAGTAAAAGAAACAAATTTTGCGCTAATCGAATAAACTGCAAATGCTATACTAAAACAACAACAACAACAGCAGCAGATGCACCTTACAAAATATTCTGCAGAACAGAGAAACACAGAAGCGTTAAACCCGAATCGCATAGGAAACGATATCAAAATAAACCCAACCAAGGACCGAAGTCACGCAAACAGACAAACAGAAACACACATACACACAAATACTTATACACACTCATACACTCATACCCACTTATACACACACTCATACATACGTAATTCTAACGTCCCAAGACGAATACGAATGCATACAACACGCCACCATTTTGAAATGTAAAAAACCGAGACCAAGGAAGGAAGCGATTAAATGGGGGTCCAGAAGCAGAACAGGAAGAAGAAGAAGCAGTGTACGAGGAGGAGGGAGCAGCAGGTGACGATGAGTAGGATCGACGAACCGACCAGCCGGAACGTCCACCAGCCCAGCACGAGGTCATCAATTGTGAATGTCATGTCATCCATCTTTCACGAGGGGTGGAGGAGTGGAGGGGAGAAAGAGAGTCCTTTAAACGACCTCTGAGCACAAGCTGGACCAACGCAATGCAACCGCAACAACAACAAAAACAGCAACAACAAAAAAGTAGACAAGGAAACTTCAACAACAGCGATCAGCAACGCCAACAGCAACACCAACAGCAACACCAACAACAAAACCAGCAACACCACCGGCAACAGCAAATGAACGAGCACGAAAAATGTCAGCACAGGATTAGAAAATTCGAGTTGTGAAGCCGCGCGTTCGTGCGGCAGCAAAGGATATCGCAGGAGCGATGACTCAGTGGGTGGCTGCAACACTCGCTTGCATGGAGTTCGATGCAAACAGAGATAAAAGACAGGCACACTGCTGCTAGAGAGAGTGACAGAGACAGCGAGAGAGGAGGACAGAGTGACAGGGAGGATGTGGAGATGCATTGCGGCATGTCGGTTTTTATTGTTGTTGTTCTCGTTGTTGTTGTTGCAGGACACTCTGCTGCATGGCTGCGGCAGGAAGTTAGAAGGTACAACGGCCGCGGCCAAAATATAAAACGATGTGCAGCGCAGCATTTAAAACATCCGCATGCGAATGAGCCAACGAACCGCATCGGCGACGGTGCACAGGAGTAACGCACGCAAGGACATTTGAAGGATATTCGCGTGAGGGCGCAGTAACACCAACAACAACACGAAGAACAGCAACACCAGCAGTTTCACCATCAGCAGCATAAAAATTAGAAGCAAACTAAAAGCTCAGAAGAGGGGGAGGGGCAAGCGTGGAGGGGGCGGAAGGATGGAAAGGACTACAACAAAATTAAGAACTAAATAAATGATGTACGAAAATAAAATGCAGCGTAGTCTTTCTACGGGGGGGAAATAAAGAAAGATGGGAAGGAAGGTAGGACAAACAGGATCCTTATAGTCCTGCCGCTGCGTCTGCTGCCGCTTGTGTGCCGCTTGAGTGCCGTTGAAGTGCCATGCCGTTGCTCAGGTCAGAATTACTACTCGGCAGCTCTCGAGGGGCGGCCACAAACGCCGAGTTCGTTGGTTCCTTGGTATTTCGATGAACCTAAAATAGCAATGAAACACTGGAGGGAGCGGGGAGGGAGTGGAAATGAAGGATGGGGCAGCGAAGTGATGAGGAAGGGAAGAGGAATGGAAAAGAAAGAAAGGAACGTAGCACAATCGAAGGAATGTATGTCGAATTTGTTAACAAAACATTTCATGCGATACTCAAATAAATAAATAAATTCATTCGAAATAACAATCGTGTCACGAATGCATTCATTGTTGGTACGTAGGACTTCGAGAGCCATTCATTGCTGGTTGCTGGGATGAAGAGGAGAGAAGGAGGGGGAGCGGGGAGTAGCAGGATGTGGGGAGCATAAGCAGAACATGAAGCACTACAATGGATTTCAATATAAACTCAAAGTAATCCGGCAAACATACAAACAAACATACTTAAGATTCGACCAAGTTGCAAGTTGAATGATTCGGGCGTTTTTCGTTCACTTGGTTATTTTTAGCCAACCTACCAGAGGCACCACAAGAATGGTTGTCCTCTGGTGCAGGTAGTCGAAAAAAATGTTGTTACGAGTTTCAAAGAAACTTTCGTTAAGTTTTCAAACTTACGTTCAGTTTTCAACTTTCGTTAAGTTTCTAAACTTTCGTTCAGTTTTCAAACTTTCGTCCAGTTTTCAAACTTTCGTTAAGTTTTCAAACTTTCGTTCAGATTTAAAACTTTCGTTCAGTTTTCAAACTTTCGTTTAGTTTCCAAACTTTCTCTAATTTTCAAACTTTCGTTAAGTTTACAAACTTTCGTTAGATTTTAGAAGAAAAAATTTCTTTTGTTTTTTTAACATAAAAAAAACGATAAACTTTATTAAGTCATTATTTGATGTCAAGCGAAATCGGTTTCCAGACCGATCGACCAGCCAACCACCAGATCGTACAATATGACAAGGAAACGGAACTCATCGCCTCAGTTTTCCCATGAAATCGCTGCTCAACAGAAAAACGTGAACACGAACATCGGCTGCGATTCGTTGCACCGCAGAACCGAACGACCACAGCGACCACACTTGCTTCAGAGCGGCCCGGAAAAGCACGGAACCAAAGCAAAGCGAAGCAAGCCGCCGATAAAAGTACCTGCAGCCGCAGCAGCAGCTCAGCGACAAACGGCGGTCGCACAGGCCATGCGACAGCACCACCGCCACGAGCAGCAGCAGCAATCAAACAAAAACAACAACTGAAACAACCAACCGAAGAAAGAACAAATGCATGGCCCCGAAAACGTAGCGACAATAAATCTAATAAATCAAAGGAGACAAAACACAGCGACAGAAGTTCAGAGCGAGTGCTGAGAAAAAACGAATCTGCATCGAAAATGGAATGCAGACGCTGCACCGCACCGCACCGCACCGCATCGCATCGCGTCGCGTCGCGTCTCCCTCACACAGCAAACGAGCTCCGGCAGAGCATCGAATGAGAGTAAAACTCGTTGTCTGTGTGACAACAACGCGTCGTGGATCTCGTGGATGTCATCGTCGTTTGATGGTTGATTTGTTGTAGCACCCAAAACAATGCAAGTCGTCGCTGCAGCGGCGCGCAGCAAGTGTGTCGCGTTCGGCGCACTGATGACACGAGATGAGGTGAGTTTCCAACGATTTTTTGTTATCCACTTGAGTTATTTATTTTTTCTAACAAGAAATAAAATATAAACTACGAGAAAATAATAACGACAACAACAACAAGATTCAACTTTGGTCAATAATCGTTTGGTCGCGCGCTGTTCGTTGTACTTGTTTCTTCATTTGAGCAGCAGCAGCAGCAGCAGCGGCGTGTGCAGCATGGAGCCGACTTCTTTCGACTTTCGACCCGACTGCGAGCGAGTTCGTTGTAGTTGTTGGCTTTCGAAATCACGAATTAAATCGTGCACGATTATTTTGCGTGCGCGCATGATTCATCCCGCTGTCGCACCGCCGCTGCGCCGAGCCGAGCCGAACCGAAGCGAATCGCATTATTCGGCTCCATCGCGCCGCATTGCATCGCATCGCGTCGCACTTGTAGAAAACATTTCTAATAAAAGCGATCTTGCGACTGTGTTTAGGAAAAAACGAAAACGAAAACTCGCTCACTTGTTTTGAGGCGAAAACAGAGAGCAACAACAACACAGCAGAGTACAACAACAAAGCAGATTACAACAAATGAAGCAGTTGTTCGGTGCATGGTAGTAGTTTTGATAAGGGGGAGGGTGGGGGAGTGGTGGAGACTGAAGATGTTGCGACTCAAAATACAAATAATCTGCCCGAACAAAATGTTTGTCCTGCGTTTCTGGTGGAACAAAGAATTGCGAATAACGATGAGCACAATGATGATGAGTCGAATAATGACGATGGTGCTGATGACGATGATGATGTCGCCCTGCGTGATTCTGTAACACAAGCGTTACACTTCTGTCGTTCTTTAATGTTGCTTTATTTCTGACATTTTCTCTATTTTTTGTCTATTCTTTTACAACAATTGAAATAACGATGAACACGCTTCAGTGTCCTTCTCCCCCTTCCCTCCCTTACTCTTTTCCCCTCCCTCCTTCCTTCCCACCCTCCCAACACCCAGTTTTTTCGGTGCACGTTGCTTCATGGTCGTTGTTTGCGACGTTAGCGTCATCGCACTGCTGCTGCTGCTCTTCCTGCTGCTGCATGCACCGAAAATTCTGTTCTGATTTGCGAGAAAAGTCGTGCAGCGGCGGAAAACTCATCGCACTCGCGCGCCTTCGGTGGTGCGCATGTGCGACCGAGGCGACGCCACGCGGCAACTCGTCGAAGCGCGATCGCGTTCAGTGCCGTTCGTGTGTAGAGACCAACAGACTCCAGTGTGGTTTATCGTCTCCCGAAATGGTTAATTTGTGGCCCAGGCAACACAGCTTTTCAGCGAACAGAGTTGACCGTGCTTTCGTTAAGTTTTTCGTTCTTTTTTCGTTAGGTTTTTCCGTTTTTAATCCGTAAAGAAAGACATAAAAATGTGCAAATATTCATTAACTACCATGATCTCATTTCGGATAAACACTCGTTTAGCACTCAACGGAGGAATTTCGATTATTGGGGCCATGAAACCCACCTGCATGTGGGTGGACGGTACCACATACACACATCTACGATAACTGTAAAGTGTTTCGATGTGGAGTGTGCAGATATTCGTATCAAAAGTTTACTTAATTTATTATCTGCATCGAAACAACGCTGGACTAGAGTAGTTTTTCGGACTCTTAGAATATAATAAATAATTTAAGCAAAAAAGTGCTCATATTAAAACTATTGAAGCCCCGCACTCACTTTTTTTTTCTTTTTTTTTTTTTTTGTTATTGACTCCAAAAAGTCACCTCCAACCCAATCGAACCACGAAAACACATCGAAGAATAATTAAAATCCTCTAATAATCACTCATATGGTGAAGTCAACACGAAGAAGAAGAAGCATTTTCAGCCACGCCCAGCGATGGAGAGAAAAAATAATTCCTATTGGTTGAAGTCGAAAATGAACAAAAACAACAACAACAACAACAAATCAGTGCACTCTACTTCAGAATCAGATTCAGAAAACAACAAGAAAAACAAAGAAAATTAAGAAAAATAAAAAACCGAAAGCGTATCGAAGCAGGTTACAAAAACAGAAAGAGATGGAGAGAGTGCGAGACAGCTGGGAGAGAGAGAGAGAGACGGAGGAGTTTTTAAAAAACTTCAAAATGGCAAAAATTGCAAAAAACTTGATATGCAAAGAAAAATGCAATAAAAATACAACAACAGATGACAACAACAACAGATGACAACAACAAATGACAACAACAACAGATGACAACGACAGAGCACATCAACGGGGAGTAAAAAAAAAGAAGTGATGCAACAAGAACAAGAAAAGCAGCAACAACACCAGAAACGACGAAAACAGCCCCCAATTCATCAAAAAAATTTAACATCACAGGCAGCAACAACAACAACATCGCTGTCGCCCTCTGATTGCACGGCTCTCAAATGCATGGATTGCATGGGGAATCAGCTTGGCACCCTCTGGTGCCGCTTTTGCAGCAGGAAGCACACCAACATCGGCACACGCACATGTCCGTGGGCAGACACACAAACAGACACAAACACACATGCAAACAAACTCTCACTAAATGACGACACCAGCAAAGAAAACACAGAAAAATGCAGCAACACGAGAAGCGGATGCAGAAGAATAAACAAAAAAGACAAGGATGCCATTTGGACGAACAGGCCCACCGGATACCGCCTCCCTTCACAGCCCGGCGCACGCTCCCTCGAGCCAAGCCCTCTACCAGCACCTTCCCCCCCTCCTCCTTTCTAATGGTTGTTCGGGTGCAGCGAGGGAACATTTGCACTTCACTTTGATGTACATATGATGACCAGCGTCCATTCATTACGATACGCTGCACCCCTCCCCCTCCCCCCCCCTCTTCATCATCTTCTTCGAGCACTTCATCTGCCTTCGTGTGTCCTCCTCTTCTTCTTCTTTTAATGGCTCCTTTTTTTATTCCTTGTTATCTTCATCACTGCAAGCATTTTTTTCGCATTTTTAGAGCAAAAAAAATTCGTCAGCGCAGCATAAAAATTGAACAGGACGAAAAGCAAACAAAAAAACGGTGAAGAAGGTCCTGCACTGTTTAGCTGAATGTCCTGCCAGCTGTACAAAGAAAAGGCCGAGGATGGATATTTCCTTATTTTGTTGTTGTATTTTTTAATGCTTTCATATTTTTTTTTTGTTTCCTCGCAATTCGCACGAAACACGTTGAGCCTCGACGAACAACAACAACGGCTGTGTTGCAGCGGCGAATGGAGACGCCATCAGCGCCATCGTCATCATCTTCATCATCATCGTTGAGGATTCAAAACAAGTGAACAATTTTACTTCCATTCGCATGAACAGCAGCCGCAATGGCGGAAATTTATTCGCCTTTGAGAGGAGCATCGGAGAGAAATGCGAATGAGTGAAAGAGAGGGAGGGAATAAATAACAAATTTAAAGCATATTAAAAAAACACGAACCAAGACGATGAAAAAAATAGAAACGGCGAAACAAACAACAATTTAATCGAATTATCGCGCTACAAACTCCATGCACTTCAAAGGAAAATAAGAGACAAGGCTGGAAAGTGAAGGAGAGGCGAAGAGGAAGAGGAATAGTGGCGGGAGAGAGAGAGGAACAGTGGGGGGGGAGAAAGAGGGACACTCATATACGCTGTCACCACCTTCGCTATTAAGAAGAGAAACAGCAACAGCCTTTGTTAAGCATCACACAAAAAAACAGAAGAATAGATGACCCAAGGGGGCAAATAATGAAGAGGGAGAGCGAGGGGGAGGTACATGAAATGCAAAATAATTGAACAACAACACTAAAAGTGAAGAACAACTATAAACTAGCAACAAAAACAATCAGATGAGCAAACGTTCATTCATTTTTCTCAGTCCAACGCAACGAGGTATAAAATTGTTCAAGAAATAAAGGCAACGGCTTACATGAGTGATGGGTAAGGAGTGGTGAGTAGTAGGGTGGTGGGTAATGAGTGGTGAGTAGTTGGATGGTGAAGTGAGTGGATGGTGGAGTGAGTGGATGGTGGAGTGAGTGGATGGTGGAGTGAGTGGATGGTGGAGTCAACACTGAAACATTTATAATGTGCATTCTTTCACTGGACCAATTCGCCAATTTGTGCCAATTTCCGCTGGACCAATGAGACCCAATCGCACCAGAATGTAACTGAAGACACACACACACACACACACACACACATACAGTCACACACCCACCCGCTTACCTGCCACACCCATGAGAACCGTTCACTATACAGGTTACAAACTCAATATTCGCATCATTTATTGAACACAGAAAGGAAAGAAAACAGAACAACAAAAAAAAGGAAGAAAAAAACAATAGAAAAATTAGAAAAAACATCGAAAAAATAAAGAAAAAGACAGGAAAAATGGGAAAAAATTTACATGTGATGGGAAGCGCAAAAAAACACGAGAATGAAATTAAAAAATTCTCTAAAAAATTGCTAATCAAATGAATGTGCTTCACAGAGCAACAACAAGAGCAACTGTAACAATAACAAGTACATCATCATCATCAACATCGTGATCATCATCAGCACTAACAACAACAAGTACAACAACAACATTCAAATCCTGCAATTTTGCAATCGACAAAACATTCATTGTTTTTGTATCGTAGCAACAGAAGTGGTACGAACGCTCTTGTTTCCGCTCCTGCCCTTGCCACCCCCATTCCCCGCCCACCCTCCCTTCTCACCGACCCTCTACATGCATGCAGCATTTTCGAATGCTTTGATTATTTCCATTAATCAAATGATATAAAAGAGGACCGTTTTTTATCATCAACAGTTCTCGTATATGGACATTCGTCTCTCCTAGAAATGTATAGAAATCTATGTATTATATGTAGATTTGTACATGTACATCTATGTTTCTACATATGATCCACATATGTTTGTATATTTTTTGTTAAAATGCACAAAAAGCTCTGCAAAGCAAAAATTTCGTTGATTGCCAGAAATCCTTCGAGTGTAGTTCGAGCAGAGAGCGAGAGAGGAGCGACCCATCGACATGAGAGGACTCTGTGACGTTTCGATAATGAATTCTGTTGTTTCTTCGATTCGATCAAAGTAATGAAATATTTCTGGCGGACAACAAAAAATCTCTTCAACAAAAAGTGGCAGCTAAACAACAATAACAACAACTAGTAGAAGCACTAGAAGAACAACAACACAAACGAGCAGAAATAAAGGAGAGCATAAAAAGGACTCTTCTTCAAATTCCTCTTGATGATAAAAGGAGACAATTTAAACAAAAAATTTATCAAATTTCGTAAAAAGAAATTTCGCAAAACTTTAAAAAAATTAATCAAGAAATGAACCCAAAATAAAAATTAAGTTAATACATTAACTAATACATAATAATAAAGACGTAATAATAAATATATTGAATTTTATTAAATGCAATAAATAAATAATTAAATTAAAATTATTGCCATCTTTTATAGAATAAAATCAGAAACATTCAAAATCGGCGTCTAATTGATTGAAATGTTGACAAATCTGATTGATTGAAGAAATATTGTTAAAAATCGACATCATTAGCATTAAAAAAATAGTCCTGGGTTTTAGTTTTAACGAATTTTAAGAGTGGATCTTTTAAGGTTATCAAACGAATGTTCGTTAGAGAGAAGAATAGTAACAGCAACAACTACAAAAACAACAGCGGCAACAGTCAACTCAATGCAATTCGCTATGAATGATTCTTCATCGAAAACACGTCACGTTTTTCATGGACGAGGAAGCGACACTGAAATAAGAACAACAACAACAATTATTGTTAAAATTCGGACTGTTGCCAAGAGTATAGATGATGATGATGCTTCTTCTTCTGCTGCTTCTACTGCTCCTTCTGATTCTTCTTCTTCTTCTGCTTCTACTGCCGCTCCTTCTGCTGCTTCTTCTGATGCTTTTACTTCTGCGTCTGCTCACTCTCAATCGTTTGTTACGATTTCTTTCTAAACGACATCGCATGCGTCTCATGCTGCTCACGCTGAAGGAGATTCTGATCCCCGTCCATTTCGTCCACTGATGAGGAGGATGACAACGCGAATAACGTGGTTGACCGACCATCGGTCGTCGTGATCACCTCCCGTCGACTCATTAATTTGTAGAACGACGACAACAACGGCGACTGAATGCTAAATCTAAGGTGCAGCTGAGGTTTCAAGGCAGGTTTTCAAGTTACAGGTTCCCCGTAGACCCTGGCAGGTTGACGAGGCAAAAAAAATAAAAATTATGTGGGTGCGAAGGCCAACGACATTTTCGGTGTATAGCAAAAGGGTCGCACGATTCCATTTTTTTTTGTTTCCTTTTTAATGGCTTTTTAATGGGTAAGAGTTACAAGGAGCCGCGAATCAAAGCTAAAAATAATAGTAGACTTAGCCTGGAACAATGCACACGGGTCGGGTCGAAACGTCCTCAAAAACTGCTCAGCGATCCGTGTTTATTGTTTCTGGACGAGTCTGTTATTGTTACCAGAAACCGCGAGGTACACCTAAAAACCCTCAACCCTTTCTTGTGCCTTTTTAAATCCTCCGCGTTGAAATTATTTTCATTATCAAAGATCGATTCTTTGCCTACGCAGCGAATCTCTCGTTTTTTTGCGATAGATATAAATCCGAGATGACGTAAGAAGACACTTCAAAGACGGTTTGACGTCTATTTTTTACTATAAGTTGAATTCACGTCCACCATACGTGAGGGCTGCTTGTTCTTGTTTGCTGTCATTCAGTATGTTGAAAAAATCAGCTGTTTCCTGTTTCAGCACGTTTCCATTCCGTTGTGAAATTATTGTTTGCAATTATTTGCAATATAAGTAAAATAATTAAGTAAGCCGCTAAGTAAGCTGATTGAAGCAACAGAAGTAGTCTGGAGTGATACAAGACTAACTTAAGATAAGAATGAGTGTAATTTTAATAAGAACGCAAATCAGTTAACTTATTTCACGCAGATTATTGAGACATGCCAGGAGAAACAGAAGATGCTAAAAGTATTGAAGATGATTCAAGATTATAGCTCCAGGCTCAACGCAAAGTAATGTAAGCATCTGGATTAACAATTGAATTGGCTTCATATTTAAGGTAAAGAAGCCCAGCAGGACTTCTCGAACATTGGAGGTTAGTTAGTTAGGTTAGTTTTCATAATATTCTTAATTACATATTTCTTTTGACGTTTCCAAAAACAATAGCCAAAAAAAAAGACTTCAGCGAGGCCACAAGATTTTTCGGCGAGGCCGCAAGTTTTTTGCAGCGAATCAAAGTTTTCTTTCTTATTGTTTGTGAGATTCCAGCAAAAAAGCATAATTGTGTAGACCAGTGTTGCCAGAACGTTTTCACAAAGAAAGCTAAATCTAAAAAAAAAAAACTAGAAAAGAGCCAACATTTCTCAAAGCTAAAAACGCCGTAAATTTCGAAATAATACATAAAATAAAACGGTGCGATGTAGGATTTTTAGCGTTTATAGAGCTCTGTTTTATATTTAATGAGTAAACCACGATATAGTGTGTTTTTCCAGATTTCCGGTAGATGCAAAAATTTCAGATTTAAAATAAATGATTGAAAGAAATTTTTAATGGTAGTTATTACAATACATTAGTTACATAAATCACTATACATTTACTCTTCTTGAAAAAAAGCTAAAAAAGCTAGAGGGCAAACATATAGGCTACTCCCTCTGTCTCTTTCGCTCTCTCTCTCTCTGTCTCATTTTCAATAGAGTGAGAGTACTCTAAATCGTTTGATTTGGGTTTATTTTTTACGTCAGTCTCGTAGTCGTGATGCGTTTCGTTGGCTTCTTTTCCTCTCTGTTCTTTTTTACTAGTATTTCTTTTTCTTTATTTCCCTAGTCTTCTTTTTTGTATTTCTTTGTATTTGCCAACTAACCCAACAAACAAGCCAAAGAAAAGATTCAAAATTGATAACCTGCCACCGAAACCGAACTCGAAACTCGATGGCTTCAGCACTGAAATTCCGATCCGCAGTACTTAAAACCAAAAAAGAAAATAAAACCAACTAAAAACCACTGCATCACGTCTAGGATGATGCTACAACAACAACAACTGCGAGAGCAAGTACAAAAAGCCAGCACGATGAAAAACCAACCCATTCGAGCCTTCAAACCGAAGTTTGTCACAAATTAAACACGTTTTTCCACAGAATTAATGAATAAACAAAAACTAATCACGGCTGAGAAATCCATTTCATGCGAAATTAATACAATTAGCAACTTGTAAATTTTTAATATCTATCATCACTCATCAATTTCCACAAAAGGAAACCGAGCACAAAAAAAACAAATTGCAAACTAAAAATTAAAAATGTTCACGAGTACCAACATCAACACTTGAAATAGAATACTTCAAAGAAACACCTTCAGAGGGAAAAGAAATGGAGAAGGAAGTGAGGGGAATGTGAGGGGGGGAGTCACATAGGGGAGAAAAAAAGAAAGATCGATGGTACGGTGTTAATTGAAGCAACTGCGACTTTGGAATCAATAAAACTGGTACCGCGATGTCCCAACATATCCCGATATACCCCATAAACCAGGCGATGTACCACGATATGAAAGATGGAGAGAGAGGGAGAGTGAAAGAGAAGCACAACCTTATCGAGGTAGTATTAATTGAAGCGGCTGCTGGTTGAAACCAATAAAACTGGTACTGCGATGTATCCCGGTGTTCTCCGATGTACCAACATGTACTCCGATATATCCCAGTGTATCTCAAACCGGGTTCCATCTTTTTTATTCACGCATTTCGCGTGTAATTCCATTAATTGATCTAAATTTATAAACTCTTTTTCAATTTAAAATTAAATTTAAATAACAACGCGTTCGCTTCCACGATGCATGCGTAGTGACGCAGAGCGGCACGCGGTTAACGCGGGGTAACGCAGAGTGATGCAGCATAACTAGAGTGACCAGTGGAAATAAATTACGATGTGCGAACAGATTATCACGAGGTGTCCAATTAAGCAACCTATAAAAATATAGTAAACAACAACAACAACAATGGCAACAAGAACACAAATCATTTACAGTACCAACAACAACAATAATAATACTACTACTAAAAAGCAATCTAAAAATTCTGGTACAACCTCTACTTCTCTCTCTCTCTCTTTCTCCTCGCTCTCGATCTTTTTTCTCTGGTTGCATATGTTTAAATTTTGTATATGAAATCATGTTACAAGATGACGGAGAGATGAGAGAGAAGGAGGGAAGAAAGGGAAGAAGCGTAGGGAAACAACACTCTAGTTTTTAGTGGGCGTGGATGTGTACAAATTCCAATTAAAACACCTGATTGCTTAGCTGATTGAGGTTTCACAGGGTAAGGACACCAAAGAAATAGGAAAACCTGGAAAAAACAAGAGTTTCTCTTTGAATACATACTTTTTTTCATAAATAATTATTTCACTAAATTATTTATATAGAAATCAATAAAAAACGATGATTATTGTGAACCCTACATTTTTATCATCATGAAGTTCGTTCATTTTGAATGAAGTTCGTTCATTTTTCATGAAGTTCATTCATTTTACAAGAAGTTTGTTCATTTTGCAAGAAGTTGGTTCATTTTTCATGAAGTTCGTTCTTTTTCCATGAAGTCCATCCTTTCGCATGAAGTTCTTGCATTACCTCTATTTACTCAGTGACACCCTGCATCACTTTCCGAGTCCATGATGTTAATGGACACTATAATATTATTTCTCGCATAAATGAAGCGCTAAAATCAACGCCGGTCGCTAAGATCGGGACTGCGATAAGCGCCGCAACTGAAGCTGAGAGACGTTCAAAGGCAGGAAACGCGTTCAAAGGCGAAACACGTTCAAGCAGGGGGTCGGTCTCAGGAGGTCTTCTCCAGAACTTTCATTACCTTTTGTTCAGTGCGAAGACAAATAATAATCACAGCCCAGCGAATGAGTCAAGCAAACAACAGCTCGTGCAAACTTGCTGATTGATGAAACGCTGAGGAATGCGACTGGATTGTTAGCTGACTGATTGACGGACTGACTGAGTGACTGACTGCGCACCGTTCATTGTTCCCCTACTTTAAACTGAAGCGAGCTCAATTAACTACAACGACGCGTCGTTGTTCAAACACCTGTGCGAACAATCATTCAACACAACAACAACAACAACACAACGCAGGAGAGTCACTGCACCGTCGCCGGCAAATTGTTTGGGCCACGCAAATGAGCTGCGTTGCGTTGCTCTACGTAACTCATCCGTCAGATGAGTTCAAGTTATCAATTAAAATTGCTCATTGCTCCACTTCAGTGTTAACTTTGCATATAAAACGTGTAGACGACACGGCGAGAGCGAGGTCTGTGTGAAAAGCCAGCCGCCGATGTGCAGTGTTTGTTCGCCGCTCGCATGGAAGAGATGACGTCAAGTCGGCAGCGCGGGTCGCGTCGCTTTTGCTAAGTGTCGAAATTGATTTGCTGCCGCTCGGTCGGTACGAAGCAACAAAGCCGCCCGTGAAGCCGCATGATCCGCCTTCTTCTCACCTTGAAAACGCGTTGGCTGCTTTGCATGCACAACATTATTAGTTACGCCGTCTGGATGCATTCTTTTTCATCTTCATTCTTTAATCAACTTCATGCAGCAATCAACTTTATTCTTATATCACACTTTTAGGCCTCTGTTGGTGCTGTTGTTGTTGCTGTTTTCTTGTGTTTTGTTTTAATTTTTTAATCGTTTTTAATTGAGTTTGCAAATGATTCTCCCCTCCCTAAAAGACTAAAATTACTCTTTCACTTGTTCGCTGGTCATCGACAGCACAACAACAACAACAGCGACGATGACGTCGTTATGAATTCAGAAATTATTTAAAGCCGAGTGGAGTGGCTCTCATGCATGCCTTTTCTTCTAAACTAAACTTCAAGTGCTCATTATTTTGTTTTATTGTTGTTGTTGTTGGCTTTAACTTGGGTATGCAAGCGCAACTAATCCGATCTTTCGACCCGACCGACAGCCGCGTGTTTTTTCTCATTTTCATTACACCATCATTTCGACTTCCATGATTAACGGCTTCGGTTCGGCTTCGGTTCAGGTTCGGTTCTTCATAAGAGGTAACGAGACGAAACGCGACGAAAGCTTCTTCAAAGGCTGAGAATGGACTTTTTGTGTGATTTCAATTAGAAAACTTTTTGCATTTTTGTTTTTGACTAGCGACAGCGCTGCGAACCTGTTGCACGCCACCAAACTGAAAGGTGACTCTGAAGCTGGTAGCAGAGGGCTATAACTGTGCTACCGAATAAAATGACGCCTAAAATCCGAGCTCAGGTTTTTTAATGAAAACACTTAAGTGATTAATTTAGTTGTTGTGTTTTACAAGAAAACAAAAAAAAAATAAGGATCAACGGTTGAGAGAGCAGAACAATAAAAGTGATGCATTCTGGTGGTTCTGAAAAATTGTTGTTTTTATTGTTATCGCTGCTTTTAGTATGATGATGATTATTATTATGAAAATGTTATTTTTTGGATTTATACTTTAAGATTTCTTTATTTATTTAAGAATAATATACTTCTTTTAGACTTTTATTATTACTCTTATATGTATCGTATCGTGTTTGTTGCTTTCTAAATTCTTCCCATTCGGTAGCAAGGCGTGGCAGTTATTCAATCACCGCCCACACTGACCACAATTCAATTGCGCTCTAATCGAATTCCCTGGAGCTCTAATTTAAATCTGCCTCAAAAAGAAAAGCGACCCTGATTTTAAACACTAACTGAGTTCACTCTTCTTCTTCCCGCTCCCTTCACCCTCTCCTCTCACCCTGCAATCAGTCTCTCTCACTCTCTCTTTCTCACGAAATCCCAACTGAATGCCTGAATGTCATTCGTTCCGTTCGAAATGTCTTAATACGTTGCCCACGTAGCGATAATTGTGCCATATACATATACTCGTAAAATGCCATAAAAAGCCAACTCGAAGTGGGCCAAAATGTAAATTTATTAAAATGATGCTGATGACGATAGCATCAGTCACAACGGTTGCCGGGTGCCGAACGCCGTTCAGAGCGGCATGGCATAAATTGCGATGCAATTATTAAAAATAATCAACACTCAACGATTGCATACACGACGATGCGCAACGCAACGCAAACACAAGCGCAACGCTCCCAGAAGACTTGAAAGACGCTGAAGCATAAACGCATAAATTGCAGCCGAACGACGTGCAATCGGCAGCCCAGCAACCGCACAGCTTCTGTCGTGGTGCTTCCTGCTGCACTGCGGCAAACGAACTGCGCTCATATACAAGCAGCATCAGCAACAACAACTACAACAACAACAACACCAACAACAGCAACGAAAACAGACAGAGATCTCAATGACACAAATGCGTGTACGTTTGCGTTCACATTTCGCACGAGCAGGACAACAACAACTCTGTGGAGGTGCGAAACGAAACGTGGCGAGTCTTATTAACGTTTCGCCGTATTTCAAATTCTGCGAAATTGCAACACAAGCAAAACAAAAACAATGTTGGCTCCAGGTTGGTTGGTGGGTTGGTTGGTCCGTGGCTGCAACAAGAACAACAACAACAAACGCATGATGACAACGTGTAGCATCGGCATAAAAGACGCAAGTATTTGCGATGACTGCGCACCTTACGTAGTGTTCTTGTTGTTGTTGTTTTTGTCTTATTATTATTATTGTTATGGTTGTTATTTATTCCTTTATGTTGTTGTTGCTGTGATTTAAGCTCAGCAAACAACCGCCGATTATGAATTTCACACCTCATTTGAGCGACATAAATGTCAAGCAATTCAAATGTACAGCAACAACAACACCAACAACAACAACACCAACAACAACAAAACAAACAAAAATAATAATAATAATACAACAAAAATAATAATGATAATAATAGCAAGGAGCAGTACAACAACAGCATCAGCTGCTGCTTTTAACGGTTGACGGTTGCCACGCATGTTGACGCCGCTGGCAGCAGAAAACAAACAAACACAACAACAACAAAAACAGTTGCATTGCGGCGGCTTTGTTTAAAAGTACCGCGCGGTGCGCCTTCGAGCCTCGATTAAAGTTAGTAGCTGGTGACACTTTAAACTGTTATTTTATGTGTTGTTGTTGTTGCGGAAATCTGACAGACAACGACGACGGCGGCGACGGCGTCGATGACGCTTGCGCAACACAACGAACACAATTTAAACAGTCGCGAGGAGGACAAAAAACGAAAAAAAATACCCGTGAAAAAGCGCTGAGAAAAAAGAGTGTTTGTGGGAAGATTTATTCAAATGCGAGAGGAAGTCGTCAACGATTTAAGTGACTGCGGATTTGGTGCTTAAAGAGTTACCGTTACTTGCTCTAGTTTTTTTTATTTTCATTTATTTTTATTTTTTCTTTTTATTCTTTAGGTTTTTGCAAAGTATTTTTTGTGTAAATGAAGTAAAATGAAGTGAAGGTAAACAATTTTGTGAAGATAAGAAAAATTATTTCAATTAAAATAATTAATAAAGTCATTTGGAGATCAAATTCGAAAAGCTTTCATAAATCATCAAAGCTTTCGTAATTCTGCAATTAAAAAAGGCTTCAAAGTAGTTTAATTAATCCTTTTGAGCCCATTAATAGCGTTTAATTGGATTAACAATACTTCTGTGGAATTTTTTACAGCTGAAAATGAAGTAATTAAGTAGTTATTCCCCATTAAAATGTCGGCCGGTTTTTCAATTAAAAGCGGTTCAACGCTTTACAGACTTCGCGCTTAGCGTCAGCAGTTAAGAATTTAACGGTCTTGTAGTTCGCTTTTTCTCTCCTGGTTTTGACAGTTGCTTGTCATAATTTATTCAGGAATAAATTGCAGATATTAACTTCGACTTAATTATCGATTTCTCATAGATCATGCATCGATTAACGCAGCACCGTCTCGGCCCACGCTTGGGTGCAGTCTAAATTGCGTTTCGACTTCCTCCCTCCCCCTCCGCACACTCCTCTCAACGGACGGAGACGCATTAATTCACGCAGGTGGCGCATTCGACTGGATGTGACTGGATCCCGATTGGAGCCGAGCCCATTCAACAAGCTGCCAAAATAAAAAGCAGCTGGATCCGTTGCACATGCAAAACGTACGGCCGAGCGACACGCCTGCCACGGCTTTCTATCGCTGTTGCCGTTGCGTCGCGTCGGCCTGCGATCGCGGAGCCACGCTGCAAAAGCAACCGAACACGCAAGAGAGCGATGGGTGGTAAATTGATGTTTTCATTGGCGGCGTTTTTCGGGCGGCTGTTGTGACAGCGAGCGCGCGCTTTCGGGCAGCACTTCGAATCGAAATTAAAGCCGCGCGTCCGCATTAAAGGCACGCAAACTCATGCGGCGCAAATGCAGCACTTAAATTGAAATAAAACAGCACGAAGTAAAACAGCGCTGCGGCAATTCAATCGATGACAGTTGCGAGCAGCGAGCGATGTGACGCAGTTTCTAAAAAACCTCAAAGCGACACTGCGCAGAGTAACGCAGACTTCAGATGTCCGCACTCGTAACTTAAACGGCACACATCACAACGGCGTCTACTAAAAATCGTCCGCTCGCAACTTCTTATCGCTGCAATTAATTAAACGATAATGTTAACCAATATTTAAGGCATGCGTTGCGCGCATATTAACGACCGCGATTGAACAGCTAACCATCCGAGCGTCGTCATTGCGTATCCGATCGCAGCGCAAACCGATTTCGGCCCACGGCGTTGCGGCGTGATTTATGCAGCGTGAATGCGGCTCGCAGCAGTGCAACTTAACGGCTCTGCGATCGCATGACTTCGCTTTTGCTTGTGGTTCTGCTGCGACAGCGAGTGGGCTCGCATGAGATACCGAATGTCAGGCTGGCTGGCATTCGTTCCATGGGCTGGCAGGCGGCCCCCCACTGAAAGAAGCTGCCTGCCGCGGCTGCTGCGTCAAGTGATTCCGTTGCTCTTAATTGAGTTGTCAGTTTTTTGAGGTAAGCAACAAAAATTTAACACCGAAATCATTTTTTATTTCCTGATGAAAATTTTAAACTGAAATTGGAATTCGAACTGGATCTGGGCCACTTGTACATCGACATGAGCCTGGGCCTGAACCTGAAACTGGATCTGAACCTGAAGCTACACTTAGACTTACATTTGAACAGTAAATTGGAGATGAACGTGGACCTGAAATTAATCTATAATTGGTCATGGATCTAAGCATGGCCCCCCACCTAAAACTGGATCTAAACCAAAGCCTGGAATGGATCTATACCTATACCTGACCGAGATCTGAACCTAAACTCAAGATTTGATCCAGGACCTGGAAATGAACCTGAAATTCAACATGAAATTGAACCTGAAGATGAATCCGAGATTGACCCTAAACCTACTCCAGAAATTAGCCTAGAATTGGACTGGATAGACCTGGACCTAAACAAGGATGTGTCTAAATCTGAACCTAACTTGAAAATAGACCTGAAATGTGACTTAAATGGGATTTAAACATAGATTCATACATAAAACGGGATCTAAACTTGAACCTGAAACTGAAACACGATCCAAACCTACCACTAAACCTGAAATTGAACATGGATCTGCACCGGGACCTTGACCCGTAACTTCACATGGACCTTCAACTAAACCCAAACCTAAACAAGGATTCTAACATGAACGTGAAACATTTTCATTGTTGTTATCATTGTTTTAATCGGCTTTAATCGTTCCTTAACGACGAAGGCAGACGTCGCGCCGGCTTCCATTGCGTCCGCTGCATCCGTTGTGCGTTGTGCGAATTCGCACGCTTGTTGGCCACCGGCTGTATAAGTGAAGTGAGCGTCGCAACGACTGCCGAAGACACGCTACTTAAGCATTAACATTGATGTTGTATTAAGTCGAAATTATGAACTATAAAAACTAACGAATGCGTAGCGGAGTTTCTCATTCAGCGTTTTTAATTTGACGTAATTAAGTTAGAGCAACAACAACAACAACAATCTTGCTTACACACTCAGGTTGTAGATAATTATTTTTAAACGTTGAAAACACGCATCTCCTTGTAGACAGCACCAGATCCAGAAGATCCACGGAGAGCGAGGAAGGACCCAAACCCTCCAGACAGGCAGACAGTTAAAAACACCAACAACAACAACTGTTGCTCTTCTGTTACAATTTATGAGCTGTTATCATGTCGGCTGAAGGTTTTTCCAACCATTTTAATAAATAATATAATGTAATTATTTTTACTTAACAAAAAAAACATGCGTTTAAGAGCAGCGTTAGATAGGGCAGTTGTTGTTGTTGTTGGAATTGTAATTGCTGCTGTTATTATGTTGAAGTTGGCAACTTTAGCAACATGTTTACAAGAGTTGATATATTCTGCTTATTGAGGTTTTTGTTGTTATCTTTGGTGTTGTACTCTGTTATAGCAACAATTTTGCAAAAGTTGTTATTCTTCGCATTCCTGTTGTTGCTGTTTTTTTCAGTTTTTTCAATTAACTGATTAAACAACTCAATGAACCCGTTTTTGGACGACGTTTTTTCTTATTATTATTTTCTCCGCTCTTTAAAGTCATTTCGGCCACCTGTTAATTGAGCCAATTCATTTGGTTACGATTATCTTGGCAGATAAAACATTCAGCTTAAATGGCATTTAATGTAATCGTCAGTCAGTCAGTCAGTCATTCCTTCAGCTAGTCAGTCAGTCAGGCCAACGAAGTCACATCGATTAGTTCCCGAACTCGTTCATGTTCGAGTTACTCTGTAGATCGGTGACTTTGTTACTCGATCTGTTTGCCTGCATCGCGCTTTGTCCGTCCGTCCGTCTGTCTGCCTGTCTGTCTCTGTCTCTTTGTCGATCTCTCTTTCTAAATGTGCTGCTTAGTTTTATAAATGATTTCAATTTGAACTCCAAATTGGTTCAACTGGAAACCGTTGCAGCTGAAGAAAACGATCAAGCGAACGAACGTCCGATCGAGTGAACGAAAGACCGACGGACAGACGAAACGATCGACCGAATGAATACAACGCAGGTTCAACCGGTTCCATCGGAGCCACATCGCTTTAATGTCACTTTTGCCGCAGTGCGAAAAAAGCCACAAAAAAATTATCAAAGCTGTTGGATGGAATTCATGTGTGTTTCCTCCTGCTCTTCAAACACTTCTCCCCACCCCCTTCCATGATCCTCTACAATTAATACATTTTTCAACTCATAGCTTTTAAAGTTTTATTTTAATTTTGCATTTGATTCAGCTTCATGCTTCAGCTCAAGTTAATTAATAAAAACTGACTTCAAACTTGCCACAATTCAGTTATCCTTTGTTGTTGTTACTCCTGTTGTTGTTGTAGATTTTGTTGTTGTTTGTGCGTTTGTGTGACGCAGCAGCTTCTGAATTCCGATGCGTCAACAAAACAATTGCTGCTCATTCGAGAGTGACAAATATGCCGATCCGATGCGCTTGCCACAGTGCTGGCATTCATCATTATCAGGTTTAAGTTGTCAACGGAATGGAAGCTGTTAATTAATGACATTGAAGCACACCGATTATTGCACTGCAATGCGTCGGCGAAGGAGGGAAGGAGAGAAGAGTCATCCGACGAAGAGGAATCACTATGGAACCAGTTTTGGACGATGAGGTGTTGTTGTATGACAATCGAGCCAGCTGCAGAGAATGTGATAAATCAGAATGAAGTCGCCGATTCCGAGAAGAGTGTCAGTGACAAAAATTTTTTATTCTGGTGTCAGTATTTTGCATTCCTGTCATTTTTTAAAAGAAAATGAAAGAGACAGAGAGAGAGAGAGAGAGGAAGAGATTCAAGCTTGAACTGGATCTCGAGATGGACAGTTCAAATCTGACATGATTAAGCTTTAAGTAAAATAACACTTCTTCCGTCTTCCATCGAAATTTCCGGAATTAAGTAACAAGCTCCAGGAACGTATTTATCAATGCGTCCAAGAAATAATCCACCTGAACGAAAACCGTCCTGATCAACCGGCCGCCCGATTGCTCCCTTTCTAGCCTGGTTAATCGCCTGCCTGACTACCTGCTTGCGTCCTTCTTCTCTCCTTCCTCTCCACGCTCCGCGCTCCTGCTTTAAGTGCCTTTTCGAATGCCTTCAAGATTTCACACTAACCACAAAATGATTTCCATATTTAAATCATTTAAATCGATGAAAAATCGACAAAAGAAGTCGTCGCTGGCGTCGTCGTCGTCGTTAGTCGCCTCAGTGCATTCCTCCGAAGCGTTTTCCAATTAAAACAACAAACATCTCCTCATCAGTGCTTTTAGGCCATTCAAAGGCCTCTCCTATGCTGTGTCGTGCTGCCAGATTGCGTAAATATTAAATTAAGCCATTCGATGTGCCAAACGAGCCACGTTCGCTTCAACGGATTCGCACTTTGTCAACGACGACGTGTTACGGAGCTTTGGCTTTCCACTGCACTGCCATTGGAACAACATGACTTGGATTATTGAATGCGTTTAAGTGTTGAGGGGTGAATTAAAGGGAAGGGGATAGCGGATGCTGGCGAGGTGTACGCCGATTGCGATTAATGAGTTGTACTTAAAATTACAGCAGTCAACAATGAATGAGCTCCTGCTGCACCGCGTTGATGAAGTATATACAAAGTGAAGGAGAAGAAAGAAGGAAGGAAGGAAGGAAGGAGGTTTCTGAAAGAAGTGAGGAAAATAGAAGAGGCTGTTGGATACGCGCTCTAATTTGCACCTGAGCTGATCTCTACTGAGCCACGCTAAGTTGCTCGAAGAAGTGCTCTGCTCGTTGGCAAATCTGTAGCACTAAACGTTTTCTCTGAAAGGGAGGGGCGTGGTAGGTGGTGAAGAGGAGTATCGTGTTACCATCAGAGTTGCCATCACGTTAAATGTTTGCCATTCTTTTATAAAAACTTAATTTGAAGATTTCAACAGTTTCGAATCGAATATCTTTGATCCTGTCAGCTTATTATTATGACGTTTAGTAGTTGAAGAATCGAATGTTGTTGCTAATAAGCCTCAATAAATCTGTGATCATAACAAACCTCTCCGTAATCACAAACGTCAATATGTCAGATGTCACCAATCTTTGACATAATCACAGTAATTATCATAAACGTCAATACGTTGCAGATCAAACATGTCATAAATCAACTGTATATCATGACAGCACCAACAACAAAGTGTTACCAGATTTAAATTGTAATCTTCAATTGTGTAAGCATCATCATTAAAGGTGATTTTTTTATTTTCCGAGTTTGTATTTTATTTAAAATTATTTAATTTTCTAGTGATAATGTAGGTTTTTTTTAAAATTTCTATCATTAAAGATTATCTAAAAAATAATCACCTTCATTTATAAAGAAGTTTATTTTGCAGCAAGCAAGCAAGAGATTTATTATAAATGTCCGTTTATTGTAAGTGTCGAAAAACGTTAAGCGGATTGCAGATCAACTTCGTCGGTTTCAGTGTTTCTGTCAGTTTTGGCTCAGCTGCCAAAATATCGTTTGTTTGATTCGGCGATATTCCGAGATGTTGGCAACTCTGAGCCATTTAGTCGTATGGACAAAAGGCGACACCAATCGCATCTGAGCCGGATTTAAAGTCGGCATTTAGAGTAGTTGGTACGCGAGGGAACGTCTCAAGTGAGTGACTGATTGCGTGCTGCTTGACTCGGTCCATTGTAGAGATCAAGCAGGCAGGCAGGCAAACAAGCAGGCTGGCAGACGGACAGGCCGGTGCTGGTGCTGGTCTCTGGACCGTGCGCAGCCTGCGTCGTCGTGTTGGAATTGATTTAGCGATTGCGATTTACTTTAATGGGTCATGAATGAAAGGATTAACGTGGAGTTTTTCCTCGCTGTGGTTCCGTTTGATTTCGTTTGCTTTCGTGTTGCTTTTGTAATCGTTGCCTGATTGAACATTTTATCGCCAACCTCCGCAAATCAGACCGCTGCAATGCGATGAGGTGCGTTGCGTTGCATTCCTCTACGTTCTCAGTACAATTTCTCAATTTAAATGCGAGCTCTGAGAGGCACGAAGCATTGACGACACTGAATGCAGTGACTGATTCTCTCCTCTCCTCTACAATTCTTTCCTTTTTCCATTCCATTCATAACTTGTACAATTTGCAATACTTAATCGAGTCCCAATGCAAATCCTTTCCTGGACGCCCCATTAAACATTCAATGAATGGGTGTGGCGTTGCCAGCATTGGCATCTGCAATGACAGCTGCTGTTGCTGCTAGTGTTGCCACCGTTCAATGATTGCTCTTGCTGTTGCTGTTGCTGTTGCTACTCCACATAATTCATCGATTGATTTTGGCGATTAACGCGTCGAGTCGCTTGATTAAACGACTCGAATTGCTTTCGCAGAATTAACTCAATTAACATGTGTTTGTTGTTGTTGTTGTTGGTTGCTGCTGCTGCTGCTGGTTGCTGCTGTTGTTGCGATCGCATGCATGACTACATGCACAACATACACCAGTCTCTGTGGTTGCCAGCATATTGTAAACCGCAAACTTCAGGTTTTTTCTCCATATCCACCCCTCCTCCTCCTCCACTCCACTCCTCGTCCTCCAACACCAAACTTCCTCATGATCTCACCATGTATCTTATTGATGTCTGTGTTGTTTGCTTTGTGGTACACCATTTTTTGTTGTTGTTTCAATATTGATGTCATAATTTATATTGTTGGTTCGTTATTGTTGTTGTTGGCATTATTGTTGTTGTACTCGTCTCTTCTTAACAGCCAGTAGGTGCTGCTGTGTCTCACATCTGTCTGTCTGTCCGTCCGTCCGTCCTCCAGCTCAATTTGTTTTGACATATTTTCTATTGACAGCGGTTTAATGGATTAACATTTGTTGCTGTCATGTTGCTTGCACTGCGTTGTCTTAATAAATCCACAGAATTTGTTTTATAACGATATGTAAAATTCTTCCGGTGTGAGGCTTTAGTAATAAATGAACTCAATAAAAAATAGAGATGGAGAGATAAAGGAACAGAAGGAGTTGCCCATCACACACATAATATCACCCAAAAATCACATTTAATAACCATTCTTTGCTAAAATATGAATTAAATATCTGAATCTGATTAAATAACCGTCCGAATCTTCACTCGTAAATCTATCTTATAATCTACATCAGCCCTAAAAATAACTTATGAAATGATTAATGCTCCAAAAGGACATAAACACAAAGAAGTGGAATAAAAAGAAGGGTAAAAAACGAAATCAATTTGGTTCACTTTCATTTCCACGCTCCCTCCTCACACGTTGGTGAAACTGACCTACCGTAAACCATTTTAAAGTGTAACCAACACCAGCCACAAACTCTCCCTTTTTCAATTTAAGCACTTTAATCAATCAACTCGTAATTCGTACTCGTATGCATACATAAACATACATACATACATACATACATGCACATACGTATACGAATACACTCGACTATATATTTGTATAGTCGTACGTGATACTATACATCAACATACGAATACTTAAGAGGCACATTTTTATGCTGACTGAACACCTTTGTTCATATGAGTGTTGTTGTTGTCTTTGATTCTTTCATACTTTTCCCCTCTTTTCCTTGTGCTCTCCCTCACCAGTTTTGGTTTTCTGTGGTGTTCAAAGTGGAACATTAAATTTCATAGCTACTTATTTGGCCAATAAAATTAACCTACCACAATGTATGCTAAAGTAAAGCAAAGGATGGATGGATGTGTGGATGGTTCGTTGGATGGATGGATGTGTGGACGGTCGGAGGGACAGACTGAACCGTAGCGAATCGAGCCGGGACTTGTTCCAGTCGGAGGTTTCAGTTAAATGGTAGAGAAAACTTCGAGAAGAAGGCAAGTGTGGTGGTGCCACACTTTTTAGCAACAACAATTTTACAACAACACCAAACCAATAAATCATACAATACAAGAGAAATAATACGCTATTCTTATGAGTTCCATTGGGAATTTAAAGAATGAGAATATGAATACTTATTAAAGTCCGTTCGGTGACATTAAGGCAACCGTGGAGTCAGCACGACCACTCAGACGCCCATTGGCCCATTGTGATGGTCTTCTTAAGTGTTCGATAATCAAGGATCCAAAAGCAAAGTTAATCCGACAATAATTACATGCACATTGATCTCATATTTCACCCGAACTTGACCAAGTGAAGTCCCAATAATTGTTTAAATAAGAAACCCAAGTTTAACTTTGAAAGGGCAGAAAAACTGGACCCCAGCGCCATGCTGATTTCTACGACGACTGGTATATTTAGTTACCCCGAACGATGTAGCAAATAGGTTATCGCCTGATTCTAGAGTGTGTTTCATCTGACTATTTTTAATCTATTTTTAGGATCTATTTTTATTTAGATCCCATCTGACCGTTCCTCATTCATAGAGCCCATCTTACCGTTTACATAATTTTCAAGCGAAATAACTGAAGTAATCTTTTTCACCTACCTTTAATATGCTTTCTCTATGTTTCTCTGTCCAGTTGTTCATTTTATAATGAAGACAATGGTCCAGAGTGGTCCAGAGCCTTCGTTGTTTCTTTCAGAGAACCGAACGTTCGAGAATAGAACTGTTTCACGGATAAGGAAACCGGCATTTATATCTAGTCTTCTAGGCTTCACGACAATAGATCGGGCCATCGTATATTAAGCTAGGTTTAAAGTTAATTACACACCGTGCCAAAAAGCGGCAGTAGAAAGACTAAAAATAGTGTACTTTCGTCCGGTTCATTCATTTATTTTAGAATGAGGAATACATTTTTCACAAAATTATATTTAATGTTTTTATATTCAATGGAAATTAAACAAATTATAGAACAAGTAGAAATGACTAAGTAGGAATAAAGTAGGAATTAATTCTCCAACAGATCGAAGCCTAAATTTACTATTGTGAACTACGTACATCCAGAGAGATAATTGTGACTTGTGTAGAAATCCTTGTTGAGCATAACTAAATGGAAGCTTCAGCATGGAACCATTAGAAATGGTCCAGAAATGGACAGTGTTACGTCAATTCTATTCTGCGAGGATTTAAGACCTTGTACGAATTCAATGAAGGTTTTTCTTTCTATTTGGCCAACCTTGGCTTCATCTGTATACCGAGTAGATGAAAACTTAATAGGCTCACCGGGGGAGTTCGATTACGTTCTACTCCCAGAGAGAGTTACGTACTAGTGACTCCACTCGACTCGTAGTAGTGATCTCCAAATTGACTCAACATTTAAACTTCCATCAATTTAAAACCTAGTTTTTTATGTTCCACTAGATTTGTGAAAAAAATTCAGGTACTCATTGAAGAGGAATGACTGTCATCGGAGTCTCAAACATCATCAACATTATAAATTGGCAGCAGCAGCAACGGCATCGAAAGCATCATCGCTATCAACAGCTCTCGAGTGTTGTGATGTGTTGATATCGTTGCTGTTGTCAACACTTGTAATAAGATTCTTATTGCACGCTTTTGACCATATTTGGACTTCGGGACAAGATGCCAGCGCCGGCGACTGCATCTTTTACTCCCTCCCCTCTTCAGCCCATTCTCCGCACTCTTCTTCGTCTCATTCTTGTCATGTCACAGAGGCGCACTTTACTAGTGCGAATCACTGTTCAAATTTGCTCTGTTAACTTCGGACAGCAACACAAATAAATTGGAGAATCCGTCCTCTCGTCGTTTGGACAACAATGTCAAAGACATGCTGAGTGCAGCTCCATATATTGCAACATAATTAATGTGCGTCGATCGGTCGGTCTGGCAACGCGACCCAGGTTGATATTTAATACGCGACACGAGCGCATGCGTTGTTTGTCGGCAGCGGTGTAAAATAGACAGTCGCTGTTGTTGTTGTTGTTCCTGCTGTTTTGAAATATTTTAAAAATGTCTACAATTCTGACAGATGTATTGACAGTAGGAACATGAAAATGGGGGACATAAAAAGAGAGAGAGGCTCTCTTTTTTTTTCTTTTACAGTAAGCGGGCTCAGTGTCAGTGTGACAGCTCATGCGCATGCGTAGTCTGTCGCTGAAATGGCGACAGTATTCCTGTCATGACGCAATCGAAGCGGAGAAATGAAGCTGCCAATTAAGTGCGTTACTGTCAAATTAAGCGTAAGTGACGCTAACGCCGGCTGAATTACAATTTCAGGAAAGTTTTCAAAAAAATCCATTTAATGAAATGTTTTTCCTGTTTTCAAACAGTTAATTTAAACAGTTGTTTTTTATTGGTTTTGTTTTTCAGTTTAGTTATCGACAACCATCGCTTGTTGACCATTTTTGTCATTTTTGACATCACAATGAAATCTGCAACAGCGAGCAATTTCTCTTGATATGCAAAACGAACTCTTGAATTATTCAGAAAATTCAACTCAACTCAACTCAAGTAAAGTATTAAATAATAATATCAATAATAAAATAAATTTGTTCCTTAAAAGAAGAGCATCGATTATTGGTTGCCCGTTGAAACGCAACACCAAAAGAGTGAATAAAGTTGAAAGAATTTAAATAAATATTAAAAATAAATACAGTTTAATTAGGAGTAAAGATACAAAAGAACATAAGAATGTATTTATTAAATATTTTAACAATTTTAGCTAGTTTTTGTCCGCGAGTGCATTTTTTATCAAACTTCGAAATTCGCATACGTATTTTATTGCTATCGTTTTATGGGAGAGAAACTGCAACGAGATTTCGAGAGTCGTCAACGCTGTCACCGCTGACAAAGCTGTCATATCGCATGCGCTGTCAAGTCAGCGAAGCACCAACCATCCAACGAACCACCACCAGTCACAGCCAATTTTCCAACCTGGCAGGCAAACCAGGTTTGCAGCGCGCGCTCGCGCCCACAATCGGTCCATGTTTTTGTACTCAATTAAAATGGGGAAAACGGTACTAAAACTCATATTAAAAATCATGTGTCTTTAGATGGTAGCTTGCCGTTTTTTTTTTCTTTTGGTTTTTCTGACAAAAAAAGCCTGCAACAAATTTGCATATCTAATGCAAGACATCACATCTGTGGTTGTGGTTGTGGCCACATCTTACGAACGAATATGAAGCGATGTCGGACGGTGCGACGGACGATCGTTCGTATGTACATTTATAGCCAACCAACAACATATGGTCAGCAACGGCATTTGAAACGCAATAAATTGTTAACCAAATTTGAACCGCAGAAAAAAGAGTAAAAAATTGAAAAAAGTTGGATAAGAAAAGTTACTCCGCTCAGTAGGAGAATCTATAAAAAAAAGACCAGAAAACACCATGATGCATGATGCAAGGTAAACAACGACAACAACAATAACAACTACTATACTGCATCAAGAAAACCGTCTCATCTCAAGCACGATCCTTTAAGTGAAAAACACTTTAAAAGTCGCCGTCTGTCTGTAAGCCAAACACAGCAGTCAAAACAATCGTGGTTAAAAGCACTCGCACAGCGGCTCATCATAAAATCAGCCAACCGAAAAGATGACAACAAATTGAAGCTAAAACAAAAAACAACCATAAAAACACCTCACCTGCCTTCATGTGTGTATGTCATGCAGCAATTAAAATTTCTCAGACTAAACATGGACATGAATGGGGCAGCCGATGGAGGTGTGTCGACATTTAAAGTCTACTGTTGTATTGTTAGTTAATTGTTTGTAATACTGAAATAAAAATTTGAGTTCTTTAAGAAAAATAAATCAAAGGGAATTAATTAAAAAACCAAAGTTATTTTCATTTAATAGAAAGAAAAAATAAATTTAGAAAAAAAAAATTCGCTGCGGACAGGATTCGAACCTGTGCGGGTAGAACCCAATGGATTTCAAGTCCATCTCCTTAACCGCTCGGACACCGCAGCTGTTGAAAATCTTTCGGCGTAATGGCATCATATGCAGCCAGCATGAATACACATTTTATATTTGAGCCTATTTTAAGCCATGTCTAATGCACAACAACGAGAAGATAGTGATTCGTGTTAATCAACAAACAATAGGTTTGAAACACGTCACTCGCTCACTCACTCACTCTCATTTACTCGCTGGCCTAATTTAACCTCCCCATGCACACTTTATAAACGTGGCGTTGTTAATGATTATACTTCAGTTGATTATGCCGTTTGTTTTGTTGCTGGTTTTAAACTTCGTGTTCGTGTATCGGTTGCTTTATAATTCATTTGATTTTATATATGTACGTACATACATATGTATATACTTAAACGTTTACAATCTATTTTTAGCTTCATTTGAACACAGTAAAATTTAGTTGGAAATCAAAATGAAAATCATTGGAATGTATTTTATTTAAGTTCTATAAATACATTTCAGTATACAATGCAATAAGCTAAATAATTTGATGCTCTGAATTTGATTCTACAACCTTTTTACTTCACTTGAACTCATCTCTCTCTTTCTAGCTCCCTCCCTCCCTCACCACTCTCTCACGATCACTCCACCTTTTTAACATTTTTCATCGTTATCTTAACATTTCGCTCACTAAATTTCAACTTGTGTGTAACATGAAAATCCTTTTAAAATGAGGAAAAAAAATCTGAAAATTGGAAAGATATAGATTTTTCACGAGCAACAACTCAATATTGCGAGGAGAGAAGGAAAACCAACGATAGACGTAGAAGATTTGATGGTGAATAAAAAAGAGAGGGGAAAAAATGAAGGAGCAGAGGATGAAAAAGAGGATGAAAAGGAAACCACGAAGCCAGTCCATGCGTCATGATTTTCCATGGACTCACTCGGAAGTGAAGCGCTTTAGTGTATGTACAAGTATTGTATATCCAAACATTTATGTATGTAGTACTTAAAACAACTAAATTATAGACAGTTATAGTTGACTACACTTAAACTCTACATTCGCGGAAAAATTGAAACGGTACACATTTACCATTATAAGAAATCAATTAATCATTGAACAATCATCAACTGATTAACATGATTGATCTTTTAACTATTTTTCATTAATTGTCTGTGTCCATTTAATATCCGCGTTAATCCTCTTATTTGCAGTCCATATGCTCCACCTCTTCTGATGTAGGGTGCAGCAGGTACTTTGTTCCTCCCGCCATCCAAAAATTGTGACTGACAGTTCAATAGCTCGATGGCGTGTGTTTCGTTTTACCAATAATTGTCACATGCTGTGTTTGTGTGTGTGTAAGAAAAAGTGACTGAGTAAAACAGTAAAACATATACTAGTATATCTACCTATGTGTATGTACGAGTATATATCGATATATGCGTGTGTCTGCTGAAGTCTAAAGTGACTCTCAATAAGAAGAAACGTAAAGCAGATATTTTCAACTCGACATTCAATGAAATTAAACTCGTGATTTGTGGTTGAAAATAAAATTATTTAAGTGACATTGGCTTCAGGAAACACACACAAAACAACGGTTGATTTTTGAACAAATTTACCGTAATGTGTCCAGAGGTTTATTTAATAATATTTCCTATAAAGCTAGAGGAACTTTTTGAGGTTTCAAAATCTTTAAAACAGTTTGTATCATGGTTTTTAAAAAGTTTTCAAAAAGGGGAACAACCTCTCAAGACCTCTCTTTGACATTTCCAAGTATCCAACCAATATTCTCAGGGTAAATTCTCTCTTATCTATTTTTCTAACTCTCACTAACTCTTGCTAAATTGCATTTGAATTTTTTGGGTTTCTCTAAATTCAGGGGAAATAATCCCTGAAAATGAGTCTACGTCATTGAAACAAACTAAACGAGTGCCAACGAACGATTTCATAGCAACGAAATAATTTCAGTAATTTTCGATCATGGAGCAGCGTGATCGGGGCATGCAGAAGAAGAAGAACAAAAGGCAGATCCTAACGTAAAACGTAAAACTTTTTCCGCAATTTTCACATAGTATAGTTGTACAAGAATGAGAATGAGCGCGTGAACTTTGCGGTTCGTTGTGTAATTTTCACTTCTGATCATGAACAAGAAGAGAATAACGATGATGATGATCAACATCATCATCACCGTGCTGTAAGTCGTAACGGGCAAGGTTCTGTTTCCCACTCGCTTGTTTCATATTCTTACGTAATTCGTTTCATTGTCTCATGGATGGCGTCCAACGTTGGACACGATCGATTTCGGTCAGTCCATCGGCTTGCGCAGAGTGATTGTTTGGGTCGATCCGTTGGTCGGCTGGTTGGTTGGCTGATTGGCTGGTTCAGTCGATCGGTCGGTCACACTTGATCAAATATTCTTGTTGTTGTTGTTGTTGTTGTTTTCCCCCCACTGCTGTGCCTATGAACTTATTTACTCAAAAGCGGCGTTCTTTCGGGGTCGTCTACACTCAACAACACCCACGATTTACGCAGTAATTCGAGGCTCATCCTGAAGCCTGCCTGCCTGCCTGCCTGCCTGCCGGATCGAGTAGTGTGAAGGAAGGCTGCGATCGTGGCTGCTGTCTGCTGAGAAATTCGTGCTCAATAAGTTGGCTTAAATTTAACTCGCGTACTTGTTACAACGACGCCAATCAACGGAGCCCGAGTGCGGCAACAGCAACAGCAACAACAACAGCACCAGCAGCCACAACCGCAGCCGCAACAACAACTTTATCATTGCTGCGGAAATATCTTAAATTGGACCATTAAAGGCGAAAAATAGAACCTGCGAACGAGGCGAACTGCAGCCGCAAAACCGACCGATTCGTGGTCATGAGCCGCGCCGTATACCTGCCAGCCGTTCGTTCCAGCGGCTGAAACTGCGTCGTCGTGCCAGATCTTAACCTGTGTGCGATCATGGTCAACATGTACCACTGAGTGTTTGTGTGATTATATCTATTCTTCTCTCTCGCTTCTATCCTCCTTCCCTCCCTTTCGCTCCTGCTCTTCGCTTTCTTGCTTTGCGAAATTTCTAATTTAATTTTTATTTTCTTTAGGTTGGTGATTTTATATCTAAACTCAGGTTCTTAAGTACTCGTGTACCTCTTGAGTAACAATTTCGCGCATATCGTACACTAAAAAGTCGTGATTTATTTTTTTAACTGCAGTTTTTCACGCTAAGCACGCAATTCGATGGGTGAAAATTTGCGGCCCCACAAAATAGTGTGGAAAATAACACCGCTAAAAGGTGGGCGCAGGCAACAAAAACCAAAAGGAAACAAAATTTAAAAAAACAAAAAACTCTAATTTTGAACTCGAAAAAATATGAACATTTCAGTGGTTTATAATAGAAATACGACCCACGTAATATAAAAAATGATTTGATTGGAAATTCGCAAATCAGGAAGAAGAAGAAAAATAGAAGGATTTTAAAATTAATCTGGTCACACTTCCCTATCCTTTAAAGAAGTCTCCAGTCTCTAAAAATGAAGACTCGTAATTCGTAGTAAAATTATTAAAACTTTGCTTGAGAAAGACTTAGAAATTATTGAGAGATTGAGACAACTGTGAGTGTGGGTGACAGAAGATCCAGAATAGGTCCAGAATAGCTCCAGACTACGTCCAGGTTTCAACCTGATTTGATGTATGTACCTGATTCGAAACAGTTACCTTCGGAGAGTATCAGTTCCCATACCTTTTGACACTTCATTGATACTAAGAGTGACCCTCAGGTCGTCCTTCGTTCTTTCGATGCTCTAAGATTTCTTCGATGCCTTTTGCTCCTTCTTGTCCCCAGTTCACCTGAACCCAAAGGGCGCCAATTAAATTTCAATAAACTACATTAAAAGCGCTCAAAATAATAAACTAATCTGAAGCAGTGCATCGGAGACCAGCAACCAGCATGCATGACTAAAAGCAATCGATTGAGGAGCATGTAAAGCACCATCCTGGCAGCAGAACGGGACAGAAGAAAGCAACTTGTTGTGCCAAACAATCAAAGAGAGTGAGAGAGCGAGAGCGAGGAGAAGAACGTGGTAACAGTGATCAAAGCAGCAGCAGCAACAACAACAACACACACCTTCGAATGGAAGAACAGAAGTTTTAAAAGATCGATTGATGGCGGTTGTAGAAACGATGGAGGTGATGGCGGTGCGGCCGGTGATGAGGGGTGGGTTGACTTGCATCAGAGAGCGCGGGGAAGCAGCTGAAGTTAAACATCTCTGCAGGGTCAGCGGCAAAGTCAAGTGCGCGAGGGCAGAACAAAATCGGAAAAACTATTTTAGTGGAAAAGCTTCTGTGTTGTTGGCTGAGTCAAGCAAGCAGCAGCAGCAGCGGTAACCAAACAACCATGACAATAGCACAACAGCTACAGAAACAACAACAATAGAAATGAGTGCGATATCGTTAATCGCAACAGACTCACGTTTCGCGCAATGAAATCCCAACAAAGGGCAGCAACTACAATAACAATAGCAAGAAAAAGTTCAGAGAGAAAGAGAAGAAGAAGACGAAAGAATGTTGCACGTACTTCCTTCAGTTTAATGATTCATTTCGATCGACTCTCGGAACAGCGAAGCGGCGAAGGCGACTCTATAATCTGCTCCAAATCAAAATTGTTTATTAAACGAAGCTTCTCCAAGTCGAAATCCGACCCGGCAACGCTGCCAGGCGCTCCATTCCTAAGCAACAACAGGAGCAGCTGAACTAAAGCACGGATCACCAGCTAGCGGGATGCGCAACGAATCTGTCGCCGCATCGAATTGCCAACATTGATTCCTTAAAAAGCTAAAAACGAAATCAACCGAAAAATCCAACCAAAAGCCCACGAAAATGCAAGGAAAAAAAACGCAGGAACCGCAAAACAACAAGCTTCAGAGTTTAGAACTAGCTGAAGGTAGCAAACGCCCGAATTGATCACGACGATGAGGATGAGGATGAGGACGATGATCAGTTTAGACACTGCACCGTATGACTGATCATGCGAACAGCCGCGCGAATGCCAAACATCTTGATGAACGAGACCAACCAACGGGCAGCAACAACGGAACGCTCCAAGGTGCAGCGGCATGGGGATTGCCAGGCGCTACGGGCTACCGATCGAGCGAGCGATCTGAGACTCAACCCAGAAACAAAAAAACCAAATCAAAAAACACCGATCGCTTGATCGTCGTCATAGCAATAAGTGTAAAGCTTGAATAGGAAAGCAACAACAACAACAACAATATTATTGGCGATCTCATGCTAGCAACAGTAATTCCAGCGAATCGATTGCCAGGGATGCCAGTCAGTCAGCAGCTGGCCTTTGAACTGCAATATTGCTGCTGAATATCGATGCTGTTGATGCCGTTTCATGCCGCCATTCATTGCTTCGGTCGTCTTTGTTGCTGTTGTTGTTGTTACTTTTTAATACATATTCAACAACAAGAAGCTTAAAATTTGCTTCATGATCGATTGTTGTGATTGGGGGGGAATTTTTATATGCTGCGATGATGCTGATGATTATTCTATGTTGTTGCACCCTTTTGAAGTAAAAAAAAACCAAAACATTTTGGAAGCCGTTTTCAACCACATCGAATTAAGCTAATTTGCACGCCATCCACTCTACAGCAGCTCCACCAGCGGCAACAATTGCCATCAAACACATATTCATCCAAGCTCGGTAGCTTTATCTCGCAGGCGATCTTGTAGTTGTTGCTCGAGATGACTTAATGTGCAAACTTGACGCATTATCACACATTATAGCGGTTTAGCGGATCGATCGGCTTCAAGAAGCACCTCAAATTTAGCTCTCTCCAAAGCATATCGAAGATGACGCTAACGGCAATCATCACATGTCGGTTATCGGTTGAAGGCTCCTTTTTCTTGTTTTTATTTTACAGCAAACTGCCCGGAATCCTTTAAAGTGTGGCAATCGTGAGTCTGCCTGGTCGAAGAGACTTTCTTTCAATCTCGGAGGTTCGAAGAAATTTTTGAACACCGAATTTGATGTGCTTGATGTTTATCTGATGGATTAATCAGCTAGCTTAGCGGAAGAAATATGGAATAGTTCGATATATTTTCAATATATTGTATGTAGAAATTCACATATATTATAAAGAGATCTTTGCCGATCCGACAGATCTTTAGAGGCGATCTTTTCGACACTTCATTAATATTGCAGCTGTTCGTTTTCATCAGATGAACTTTGATTTTCGTGGTGAAAGAAACCGCAGGTCAGAGCGATTTCATGATAATTTAGAATACTTATGATAGATCGACCCGGCAGTCAGTGAAGTAAGTCTATCAGATCGCACCGTCATGTCAGTCAAATCAGTCCCACAAGCGAGTCAAATCGGTTAAGTCAATGGATCTATACAAGTAATGGATCAGTCAATCAAAACAGTCGATCGAGGAATGATAAGAATGTCGATGATAAGAATGATACTGATCGTGGTGATGAGAAGGATGGTACGAACGATGGTAATGATTATGATGATGAATAACTAATGAGAATGAGCATGATCAAGATGATTGATGGTGATAGAAATTTTTTCTAAACATATTTCTGGGTTGTTGTTAAAATTCCCACCAGATTTTGTTCATGTTTAACACTTTCTTGACTCCCAAGTTAACACAATTTCACCCAAATTACATGAACCCAAAAGATTGAACAAGAAAAACCAAGAATCAAACCAATAAATTTATCTGAAGTCAATTAAATGGGGGAAAAAATTCAATTTTCAAATTCGTGCAGCACGATCCAAATGCGATAAACGAAGGAATGAGTGTCGGCTTCAACACACAAATTAACCCTTTCTTGAACCCTTTTTTTGCAAAAGATGAAACAGTTATTTGGAAAAAAATTGGAAGTGTTTTAATGTTTTTAAACTCTTATTTCTTCATTTCTACATAGTTAAAAACATTCTCTAAAATACAATAACCAACAACATGGTCCACAGGTTCCTTTATAAAATTTCTGACATGAAAGAAATCATGCTGCTGATACTTCAGAGGCTTACTGAATGTATTTTAATAGTAAAATAAAAGAAAATAGAATTGATTTCTCTTTTAAATTAAAAAATCAAAAAAACACAAAAAACTGAAAACTAAAAAACCTAAAAATATATAGAATATACGAATATACGTAGAACATCTTTTAAAAACTCAATTTAATCGAAAACCCATGCAGTTAAGATTGCTGTTGATCATAGCAGATCACCAGCAGAGCATCCAAAAAATAGTTGCAACAACGGCGCGTGTTGTCGGAGTGGAAAACGTTGCTGCAGAGCAACAGAGCATCGTTAGAACATGATCATCAACAACAAAAACAATAACAACAACAACAACAGCCAGCACCGATAGAGTGGTAGCCAGTCGCCCGCTAGACACGGTTGCTGCTCATGGCTACGATTATCAATTTAGAATCAGCCGAATGTTGCAACTGATCGGCCAACAGATCAATCGGCCGCCGGATCGATGAATCGTGATCGCTTTTGAGCAACACCCTCGCACGTTGTGTTATGCAGAGGTTAAACACAGATTTACCAATAAATTTTAGATGTTTTCTTGCTGTTGTTGTTGTTCTTGTTATTGCTGCTGTTGATCGTCTGGACACTGATCGCTTTTGGCCAAAGTGCGTTTTTGGCAGAAACTTTGACGATGCTGCTAACGCTTTTCCAGCATGATAGTGATTCGAATGAGTGGTTGGTTGGTTGGTTGGTTGCTGACTTGGTTAATGTTCTAATGTTGTTGGTTACTACCGGCTGCCTGCAGCTATTTTGGAAGCTTGTTACATGGCATGTTGCTTGTCATGCTCTTGTCTTGATGCTAGACAACCGTTCTGATGCGATAAACAATTCACTGTGTTTAACACACTTCAATTCAAATGAAATTTAAAGCTTCTTCTCATTCTTCTGATAGAATACAAAACAACTGAAAATAGTAAAATAAAGAAGAGAGTACGATTACATTTTCCATTAATTCTCCAAATAAAATATCACTATCATTTTCAATATTTTTACTCGCTATAAATTCACAGATCTAATCTGTCATTAATCAATATTTTTACCATATAACTGTACGTTAAAAGAACTCTAAAAAATCAGTAGAAAACATAGTTTATTGCTATTAGAAAATTCTGATTCCCGATAATACATAAATTTTGCGCCTCTGACCGTTCCGACGACCGGTCGCGACCCCGACATACGTTCGTTTCCTCGGAACTTAATCTCAATGTCTTAATTCATATTCATAGCATTCAACGTTGGTATTAAATTCTCCACACCCAAATAATAAATCGCTCGGCAACCCGGGCAACGAGCTGGTCGAAGTGATTTGTTGGCCGCGGACAGACCGCAAACGCACAGATGTTTATAGCAACAAAATGCAGCTTGTAGTCTCGATTGCAACTCTTAGCGACGACCCAGGGAACTTAATATGCGAATATACTTCGCTGGTCATGAAATGGGCCCCAAAAATTTGCCATTCAAATGATTTCGAGATTTCCGCAGCAGCGGCGGCGGCAACACCACGCCACCGGATTCAACGCCGCTGCATGTGGAGGAAAGCGATTCAAATGAATGCAGCAACATTTTGAAGTCATAAACTAAAGACTCGATCGGTTGGTTTGGTCGGTAGCTTGGCCTGGCCTACAGACAGCGGAAATCTTGGTTGTAGAAATAAAACAAAGACGCTGGGGAAAAACAAGAGCAGCAGCAGCAGCTTGAATGACAACAACAAATTGCACGCCCAGCAACATAAAAACATCTTAATACAATATAAGTTTTATAAAAGTATTGTTTTCCTTTTTTTTAAGGAAGCCTTCTCGCAAAGGAAGCTTGTGTCCGTTGCATGTACGCGGTGAGGTGTGAATCGAGCGAATGCAGCGTTGCACGCGTCTTCAAGTGAACCCAGTAAACGATTTTATGAAACCCGAATGGGGAAAGTAGTGGTAAATATTTAAAGAACAAGGGGAAAAACCAACTAAAATAAAAAGCAAAAAACTACAGAAGAAAAGAGTTTAGGAAATCATATAAATACCATAGACGAATAAATGAAATAAAAGCGACGAAATAAAGAAGGAAAGCAGGGGAACCCACTTCTAATTTAATGTAAAATTAATGCAATTTTGTTCGATGCCACTTAATTATTGGCGCCATCGATTATCGGTCGACTGGGTTATTTTGACGAGCGCCGAGCACTTGATTTGTAGCCCCTGGAAAATCCCAGGATGACAAAATCTCCTTCCTCCAGCCTGCGTTGTTGGCCTTCTCTGTAAGATGCTGGAGCGAAGCAGCACCAACGCATGCTCCGTCGCCGCCGGGGGAAGCCTACACGACGCGGCGCGAATATCAGCCGGATCTGCATACATGTGTTCAACATGAATTTGAAATGATATGTTAATCACAACTGCAACAACAACAACCACTGGAACAACAATCGCCACAGCGAGGGAGAAAAACGCCTGCCGGGCGCTTTACTGGACCCCAACAAGTATCGGCCGGTCACCATGACTCGCACGAAGCACCAGAATCCACCAGAACCAGCAACCAGCCAGCCATCATCGATCTACAACATATTTTCTTGTGTTTATATTTTTGTAGTTGCGATAGGTTTTTCTTTTGTACGCTTTTTGTTTTGTAAACTATGCAAAATTTATGCGAATGTAAAATATTTGAGTGCGCATGAGCACCGTTTAGGCTCATGGACCATGCTTATGGACCATACACGTAAGTGTGCAACAACAGCAAAAACAAAAGAAACGCAAAGACAAATAAAATGAAACCACGAAAAAAGAATCACGACTCCCAGACGTGGCGCATAATAAAAACAACGCGATAGAAATCGATTGCAAGTCAAACGGAGGACAACAAAACAAATCGGCGCTGAATTTGTAATGAAGACAAATCTTGTTCTTCTTATATGAGTAAGAGTACGAATACCACCTACCTGTTGTTGTTGTTGTTGTTGTTGTTGGAAGCACATTATTGAGATGTTCGCTAAGATATTTTATGGATTTTTAAGCTGCTGACTACGACGAAGAAGAAGAAGAACAGGGACTACAAAGGAATGTTTACTGTAAACGTGGCCCACGGGAGGAAGAGTTATGATAAATGCGATGAAGGTAGGTCTTATAAATATAATAGTATATAAGTTTAATCTTGTCTTAACTTAAGAAAAGGTTAAGAAGATGCTAATAAAACCAAAGTACATCTTCTTATACAAGTCGGCACTTTTAAAGCGGTGTCCAATCTATTTTCATGTACATATGTACTCATCGATTATCATCTATAATTGTCATTTATTACCGTGATAATATTATATGCTTATAATCTTTTAACAAGTCACAAATAATTTTACAAACTTGTATACAATACATTAAAAAATCATTAAAAACAGTCTAGATTTAAAAACGAAAAGAAATTCATCACTATTGAAAAAGAACAAAAAGAATTTCATTACTAAAGTACAAAAATAAATCCCATGAAACTTAAAAACTTATTATGTATGAAAGAATAATAATGATGATGATGATGATGATGGTGATGGCAATTCAGTACTTAACCGTGATGTAACACAGAATAATTTGGCCAACTTAAAAACTCTAAAATTTACGAATGCGGTTCTTTCCGCGTTGTATTCACAAGTGAAGAGGAGCCCTCTCAAAGCTACTCGCTTGCCCTTTGGAGGAGAGTGAAGAAGAAAAGTGGGAACAAATGAAGTACCTCCATTCAACGCAGAGGCACCCCAAAAAATTTAGCTCATCGAGGCAGTCATTAATGAAGATTTGTTACTTTGTCGAAAAAACCAAATAAAAATCCCAATTTTGATTAGTGTGAGGAGTGATGGTGAGGAGCGGGGGCGGGGGAGAGAGGGAGGGTTGCGATATAGTACAAGCTCCTCATGTGTGGAACGACGGCATCATCAACTTTGCGACAGGACCGTCAACAAAATGAGAATGATGTTGGTGGTAATGATGATTATAATAATGATGAGCGTACCTACACGAATAATGCATTACATTGCTTTTCCTCTTGTTCTTCTTATTATTTTTCGTCTTCTTTTACCTCTTCTTCACTCCTTAAACTGCCCCCAGGCAGGTATGCAGCAATCTGGTCACCCAGCTCAACAGTTACACGCTGGAGGATACCCGCCGACCCTCCCACCCCTTCCCCGAGTCCCCTACAATCCATCCAAAGCGGCCATGCATTAAAGATCCACCCCAGGCCATGGAAGCTGAGAAGCGGAAACTGCGACTTTATTATTTCACTTCGGGTCTACGTACTTCGGGGCCACCCTAATTTTTGGTGTTGCCGTCGTCGTCTTTCTTCCGACTGCTTCCGTACCTTCTCTCAGCTGTTGTTCTGTTTTTGGCAAATTTATCTGAAGATACCACATGAATGAATGAGTGAGTGAATGGATGAATGAATGAAGTTGAAGTTCCGCGTAGTTGCTTGTTACATCCTTTAAAAATAATTAACACAAGCGGGTTCGCCAACCTCCCGCGATCCCTTTCAAGAACTCTTGCTAAGTTAGGGGATTCATTTACCGAATATTATATGTTGTTGTTGTAGTAGCTGATGATCTTTTATTTTTCTTGAAAATAATTGGTACACTTTTTTTCATCGGTTTGGGAATGTTTATTATTTTTGTAGTGTTAGCTTCATGATTTTTACCTATTTTCATATTTATTAATATATGTATATTCATTTATTTAATTCATTTCATTCGTTTATTCCGTTTATATATTTTTTTTCACCAAAGCCAGGCTTTTCACCATGAATTGTTGTTTATTTGAGTTTATTAAAAAAACAAAAACAATGTTGTAATAAAATTTCTAAAAATCTTTTGATTTGTACTGTACTTGCGTATGTTGCGTGACTGTTAACAGTCTCTGTTAAACATTTAACGTATTTTACGTTATGTTCTTCGAATAAATCGACAGAAATTATATTATATAGTATATTAAAAAAATAATAAGAATAAAAAAGAAAAACCTTGAAAAGTAAGAAATTTCGGGCCAGGAAACATATCTTAGAAACGGCCACATTTCAGGTCGGTTCTCAAATAATTGTGTGTAAAAAACCGAGTTTAAAGCTTTTTGTTCGTATTGTACTTGCGACTGATGCGTGACCTTTAAAAATTTCAAGTTTCGCACATTTAATTTTTAAATTTGAGGAATTTCTTTAATTAATATTTCTAAATTAAGTTATTATTATAATTATTTTAGAAATAAAACCTTAAATAAACTATAATTATTTGAAATTTCAGTTTATATTATAATTACACATAATTCCATTTAATGGAAGTTATTATTTTATTATTAGTTTAATTGAAAGTTCCTTATTTAACCCTCTAACGCCCTTTTACTTTATGATTAATTTTTTGCTTCTTTCGAAATACAAACGTTTCTGAAATATCCAACCATTTGTCGATTATAATAGATATTAACTTAAAATAAAACACAAAAATCATCCATTGAGAACGTCTAATTGTCTGTTGTTGTTGTTGTTACTAAAATCCTAAACTAAACCTTGTAGACATGTTGACTAGATACTGATAGAGCTCTCATTTAGCATGACACACCGCGTAGTCTTAAGAAGTGTAAAGCTTCTTCTAGAGATAAGATCGTCGCCGCTGAACAACTACGAACAACGAATGGAACTAAAAAAAGAATGTTAGTAACAGTCACAGATTTTTAAACAAATTAACCACTCAGTATATTTTAACAACTCAGAGCGACTAATTTAGCGAGCCTCTAATTTAAATATTTCGCAGAAACAAACACTTAATTTCAGTTACTTGATTTTTCTTGTTAATAAATGTTTAAAACATCCGTGGAAATTAAATACAAAAAAATGCCAAGTGTTAGTTTCAGGTAAGAATAGAATAGTGACAATTTTAGGAGATTCATACGAACATTTTTAAATTTGTTCATAGTGATACTTTTAAAGTTATCGTATTTGGATCGTCTAAAAGTTGGCATTCTTTTTCTGTGATAATTAAGCTAAACATTAGTTCAATAAATAGATAAAAATACTTGTCATCATTGTGATTGTTAATCACTGTGCAAGTTAACAGAGTAGCGTCAGATTCTAAGGCGATCGATTCGTATCTTCTTATGAATTCGAATTGAAAATCAATTCGACTCCGATCGAACTAATATATATATATAGTAATAAGAACAACAACAGAAAGGATTATTTTTTCTCAGCACAAATGTTGTTCTCTCCCTCTCTCTCTCTCTCTCTCTCTTTCTCACTCTCACTCTTTATCATTTATCACATTCATCACGCTCTCAAATCTCGCTAAGTGCTAAGAATTCAATCAATTTAATCAATCAATCTTTTCGTTTCCTTTAAAATTGTCAAAAGAACTCCACAAACCTCAGCTTTTAGCAATGTTTTTGTATCTGGCGAGCATCTCTTTCCTCAATCATGTCTCGATCATCAGTTTATCGATCAGTTTTGTTTAGTTTTGAGTGGAGAGTCGAACATGTCGCTTAATAATTTACACAGCCGATCGAAATACAGCGAACCGTTTACCGTGTGGAGGGCAAAATTACGGGTTCGCTACACTGCTGACACGGAGGTGACACAAAAGTGTGTTTTAATGAAAAGAAACTGCAATTAAGTCATTAAAAATATTAAAAATAACAATTAAGAAACACAATTAAAATCAAGTTAATAATTAAAATCAAAGTTATTACAATATTAACGCAACTATATATTGTGTAAATAGATAATAAAATGTAGTAATAATAAGAAATAATAACTACAACGATTACACTTTGTTAATTAAATCCATTAACTAAAAAACACAACAAGTTGATTTAACTTCCAATCATTTTTTGTTTTTTTTTAAATATAATTAAAATAATTTTTGTTTTTTTAACAGTAACAAAAAGAGTAAAAACAAAAATAAACAAACGTATTTACTATGTAATAATAATATACATATTTTTATATATTCGAATATTGATACAAAAAATTAAACTTTTATTGTACTTTAATTGAGCTTTAAACTTACCCGAGACTGTGTAAATAAAATTTTATTGCTAAATTTCATTATTAAATAAAAATTCTTTGACTATAAAATAATTTTTTATTTCTATATTTATATCTTATTGATTTGTTTATTTGTATACATATTTATTTATTTCTTGATTGATTTACTTATTTTATGTTATTTAGTAATTATTTTAATTCTTATTTATTTATTAGTTAAAAGTGATATTTACTAAAACTCCTTTTTTTTATATACTAATACATCATTATTTTCCCCTTCAAATCAAAATCTTTTATTTACACTAGCGATTAGCCAATCGTTGTTAATTGATATCCGAATCAGAGTTCTTCTTTTTACTAACAACTAAATTCTAAAAAACTTTATATTTTTAGACCATTTCAAAGGTGTTAAACCGGTAGCTAGAAGTACTCTTTGTATTTTACTGACCTTAAAAACCGTTTCAAATTAAAGTTAATTATTTACGTTAAACGAATTATGCAATATTTTTCGTAGACTATATAGTTGAATATATATTTAGCATATATACAAATCTAATAATTATTTATTTATTATTGTTTTTTACTCTCCGTCTGTCCAAACAACGTTTAATTAACACTTTTTGTACATACATACATTCAAATGCTCAACTATTATCGAGTTTTCATGACAAATTTCTATCCATCATAGTAAGAAAATCTCTGCCAACAAATTTACACCAACAACAACGATCAACTAATCAGTTTTTATTTAGTGTAAAATTTCCTTAAGAACCGATAATAAAAAAACAAACGCAAGTACAATGAATTTAGCATTATATTAAGTAGGCTTTAATTTGTAAACGTTACCACGATAATTTCACCAGCAGCAAAAAGAACACCAAATAAAGAGCTCCACCAGACACAAGAATCGATTCAGTTATCAAGACATCGTGTTCAAGTGTAAGGCTACTTTAGAGAGAGAGGGAAAGAGACAGTCGATGTATGATAAAATAAAAAACATTGACATTGAGTTTGAAGTGAATTTGTTTTTATCATTTAAAAAAAGAAGTCATCATTTAATAAAGAAGAAGCCGATTTATTTTTTTCCTGATCTTTATGATTGATGGTGACTCAATTAAATGATTTTTTATATTTGAGTTAATTGAGTTACTCGAAAATGTGATTTAAATAGTCGTATATATGAAGTGAAAATATTATATGAAAAATAAAAACTCTTCATTGTTTATATCAATTAGAAACTTCGAATTGAGTTCTATTTTGAATGTTTTTTAAAAGTGCCATCGTTTAATCAAATCCGAGTCCAATTCATCAACCAGCGTCAATCAACTTTACATCAATCTTTTGTTGTTAACTTCTTTTTAAGCCAAAGAAGTGAAGATTTTATTTTGTTCTTCGAAAATGAAAATTATTCCTGTGATAATTTAAAAAATATTAGTTTTTAGCAATACGTTCAACTCATCGGTCGTGGAAAATTCAGTGAAACTGCACTAAAGTAATAGTTTAATTAATTATGAAAACAAAACGTTTAAAAAATTGTTAAAATTAAAAAACAAACAACAAATATATAGAAAAGAAATAAACATACGAATCATACATCTATTAAGAAAGACTTTTTCTCTATCGTATTTATTCGAATAATTTTATAGTAATACTGAATAAATAATAATTCAAAATGAGACTATAAATTTGAAAATCCTTGAATTTGAAAAGTGTTTATGTGAAAACTATATATTTTTAGGCCATCTCAAAGGCATCACGTCGGGACCTAAAAGTACTCCGTAGTTTTTACCGTTAATCTTTTATTGTTAAGAAAAATATGTTAAAAATGTTAATAGTAAAAATGTTGCAAAAATATTCAAACCATTTCTTAGAGTGTTGCATTAACTCAGTTATGTGCAAAGTTAAGTAGAACAAAATTCATCCTAGAAAATCCTCTACACGTTTCTTATAAGTTTCAACCAAGATTGAGGACCACTGACAGTCTCGTTTACTCAATGAGCACTTTGTTGTTGCAAAATGTTGTTGTTTTTTAACTGTAATAATAATAATAACAATAACAATCTTTTACGAATACTGACCCATGCATAATTAGTATACAATCAAATCGCTTGTTGTTCACTTCTTTTAGCAATCATATTTCCACGGAGAATGATGAATATAAACCGAATCGAAGTTCCAAATCAGCCTCTCTAGCCAAACTTTACATCCCACCCACCATCCGAACGACCCGGGTCGACCAGCAACTATCACCGTCGTCGCCCGTTGCACGCACTGCCCGAAGTCCCTGCGACACGTGTGGTCACCATAACATTCCCGTAATGAGTCCTCTGCCAGTGTCGCCGCTGGCACGCTCGCACAACAACCTGGAACTAATGGAAGCGTCAACGGTTCGTCAAGCGTTGATACCCGTCGCCAGCTCCAATTCTCCGCGTCTAGTAGACTCCAATAGTTATTCCTTCTCGACACTGCAATCGCTACAGACCTCACGACGTCCCTCGATATTGCTACAGGAAATACTAACGACCCGAGTCAATGGCGCTAAAAAGGACTCTAAAAATGGACTAACTTCAAAGCTTCCCAAAAACGTGGGGTAACTAACAAAACGAAAACAAATACAAATACATAGTTTAAAAATGAATTTATTTAAAATAACATAAAATCGTCTCTCTACACACACCATTTATATAGCTCGGCATCGGTCACCGCTAATGGCAGCACCTGGACCATGGATGGTGGTGCCAAAGGTTTGCAGGCCAAACAATCAAAAGAGAAAAACCGACGGACGGGAAAGTGAGTCATCTAATAGTTTATCTTCTTCTTCGGAATCTTTTTTACTGTTGCTTCCCGTTCCCGCAGTGATGCAGTAAGTGCAGCGCTCTCGGCTCTCTACTGCAAGCTACTAGTGCTGCTCGGTGTCTGTCTGCCCATCACCGAAGTGATTTCCGACCAGATACCCACCTACGTCTATCAGGGTTTTTATATTTATCTCTACACGGGCAGCATACTTTTCGTAATCTTCCTCTACGTGTCGGCCTTTCGAAATCGTACCATTTTCAACGCTCTCAAGGATTTCCGTAAGATGCAATTTACCACCTTTTTAATCCTTTAAAAACACCCCACTAACCCTATTATTCTGACTTTTTAGACGAGAAAAACAACCACGTTCATCTAAAGCACAAAGTACATCACTTTGGCAGTTTCTATTTGCGTGTGGGTGCGATTGCTTTTGCCATTGGAACCATGGTCTACTCCGGTTTGGAATTCGGTCAATTCTTCGAGCTGAATGGCCAACCCAGCTGTCGCAATGTCTTCCTAGCCATCACGCCCATTTGTCGCATGCTGCTGTGCATCGTACAGGTTCAGTTCATCTTCCTAAACACTACTTACCTGGACATGGCGCGTCACAAGGTCACCTCGCGATTCGGCCTTATGCACATGGTGGCAACTAATCTCTGCGAGTGGTTGTACGTGTTGGTCGAGGAGACAAAGCATGAGATCTTCCACATTGGCTACCACAGTGATGGTGATCACAATCTGAGTGGTTCGAATGGTGGGCGGCCGATCGATTGGGCGTCCCTGAACGCCAGCATCTCACACCATTTCAAGGAATCACTCAAGACTGGAGTCAATTCAACAATGGCCGGGCCTAGCATTATACTCACGAATGTCACGACAGCGATGTCCAATAATAATAGCGACTTCATTCAGCACATGGGATGCACTCGAACTAACATCATGGGTGCTTTGGTGCAAGAGGTGTCGCCATTTCTCTTTCCCTGCACCATTGAGTACTCCTTGATCTGTGCTGTGATTCTGTATGAAATGTGGAAGACAGTTCGATCCATTCCGGACATTGACAAGACGCGCAAGCACTCGATTAAGCCGTCGGTGCAGAAGCCGGCTCATCACTTTTCCGTTGACTGCTCACAGTCGCATAAGGGTCTCTTCTTTGGCATCCTCGTCATCGTGATGACAATCATTTCGATGATTATGTATTTCGTATTGTACACGCAGCCGGGGTTCGAATTGATAGCTACCCAGGAGGTGACTTTGTGGGAAACGGTGATGTATTTCTTCTGTGCCGCCGCGATAGTTATTGGTGAGTCACCAAAACTTTAAATTAAATAAAATTATATTTAAAAAACTAATTGCTAATGCAAAAAAATATTTTACTAGGTTATAATTTTGAGAATTAAAGAGCAACATTTTCTCAACAGGAAATTCAATCCTGTTAAGTAAATTTATCTCTTTTAATCTATTTGATCTCTCCTTTCATTTCCTCTACATCCAAGGAATGATTCTAATGCGTGATCTCAAGTATGTAAAAGGCTCTACAGATGAACACCATAGCATGGACTTGGACAACATGTTGCTGGTCGTGGCGCAAACCGGTGTCTATCTGTATGGCACGTTTAGCATACTGGGCAGTTACTTTGCCAAATGGGACACAGTCCCCGATCGCGTCGAAGGCATAATTGCGGAAGTTTTCGCCCTCGCACAGACTTCACTACAAACGCTGTTCATATTGCACTCGAGCCACAGACGCTGCAAGGGGGCCAAACAACAGCGACGTAAACCAGGACGTGAAATCATAACGTTTCTGTTAGTCGCAAATATTGCAATTTGGTTTGTCAACACGCTGATCAAAGGACGTGCCGTGTTCCGAGAAACGCATCTGGAATTCTTCGGTGTTTGGGGATGGACCATAATTACTCATGTCTCTATGCCTTTAGCGATTTTCTATCGATTCCACTCGACGATTTGTCTCTTCGAAGTGTGGAAAATCACCTACAAGGCAAAATCACATTGATTCCAAATATCGTATGTAGCTTCAAAGGGCCTCATAATAGTTAAGTGTTAGTTTAATAGCTCAGTTTAGCTAATTTGTTAAGTGCTTAATTAGTTTTAGTCAATTATTTATGTACATATGTAATGTGTTTTTGTTTTATATTGACAAGAAATTATCTTACGTTGTGTTATGTTATGTTAAATTAAAAAACATCGTATTAAAAAGAAAAAGCAAAGGAATTTTCGTTTTTAATTTCAACTTTACACTTTTATAAAAACGCACACAAAACTAAGCACTCCTCGCTGCTTTCCGCTCAAAGTAACGCTTAACAGCAGCATCGAAGACTTCGCCCACAGTTCTTTTCTTCCAAATTTCAGATTTATCCTTTTTCGGTGGCGGTGGCGGTGATGGCGAAGTTCGCTGATCTGCGGAAATATTTATATCCTGATCTTCGTTATCTTTTTTTGAATCTGAATTTCCCTTAGCAGGATCCTGATTCTGTTTATCATCCGAGGTGGTTGTGTCATCGACCTTCTCCGTGGACTGTATAATCTTCACGTTTCCTGGAGTCTTCGACTTCTTCTCGGTATCTTGTTCGTCATCGGATGATGACGAATCAATGCTAAAATCTGAATCAGCATCAATATGGTTTTGTATATGTGTCCTTTTTGACGCCGGTTCAACATCTGCATCTGACTTATCCTCTTCATTATCATCGGTGGCCGATGAGCGTCGTTTACGATAAGCGCGTTGAATTTTCAATGATTTTATGGGCTTATAGGAAAACTCTTCCGGCTTTGTTTCTGTTGTTGATAGTTCTGGCTTCTTTACTTCTTTCACCGTACCCAATTTCTGTTCATACAAATGCCTATAGAATCCATCCAGATCCTTTTGTTTCGTTACATCGCCGATTGCTTCCAAGTAATCATCACGTTTTTCTTGTTCATCCATAGTTCGCAACTCTTCCAATTTCTGGCGATACGCTGCAGTAACAAAGGATTCCTTATCCTTGAACTCTTCACCTTCCTGTTCACGTTCCAATTGCACTTGTCGTTCAATGCGTCGCTCATTTTCCAGCTTACGCCGCTCCGCATGTTCCACCAGGCGTCCGATGTATTTCGATTTTTTTGGTTCGTTACTTTTCGATTGTTTTTCAGACTCCCGTTTCGCTTCGATTTCCTCAAAAACCTCATCGTACTGATAAATGGTCGGATCCTCTTCTAAAGCTTTTTGCTGCTGAAAGCGTGCCTATTGGATGGACAATTTTCAGAAATGGATTTAGAAATAAGTAAAATATACACTGATAAATGTTTAATACACTTGTTTATATTGTTTGATCCTACCATTCGACGTTGCATAGCGCTGGCTGTGATTGGAGCAGTCTTAATTTTCAACTTGGCTGAGGCTACTTGGTCAGAATCACTACTACTTTCATCAAATATCGATGGCTTCGATATGGGACGTGGTACTGGAGCAGTTGCTGCTTTCTTCTGTTGCCCCGGTATAATGAGACCATATCTAAAATTACAGAAAATATTAAATTTTCTAGTGATTTTAATAGAAATTATTAGCTACTGTTTTGACATCTTGTTCGTTCTTCTCTGACAATTTGTTTACGATATTTGACATTCCATTGATAGAGATGAGAAAGTCTACAAAAATCTTTTACAATCTGTATGCAGTTCCATCTGCTGCTGCTGAAACGCGGCAGAGAACAGATATTACCATTAATACAGGATAAATTACCATAAACTTAGGTATATGTAGTTAATATACTCAGAAGGAAATTTGTTTTTCTAATTCAATTTTGATGAATTCTAACTTCAAATTCCAAATAGAATTTAAACAAACAAAAAAAAGAACAAGACCAACGCCAAAATTGGAAAATTTCGCAGTTTTGTCGTTGTCGTATGCGTTCATACACTGATAATTATTTTATATTACTTTCATTTATTCATATTCATTGTTTATGAAATAGCACATTTATGTAATCTCAAACATTATAGAAAAGATTAATATCGCATTTAAAATAATTTCCAATATTGTATCACTCGATCATTCTTCGGTAGAAATAACTTCTGTGGCCGCTCAAATGCGAGCGCATATTGTTTCGTCTTTTTTGCGATTTCTTGATCAAAGATCTGCAAATGAAAAATGCTATGCCCGATAAGATCCAAACTCTAATATTTAGAAATATATACGTACATCGTCCTCTTTTACTTCCAGCACCGATGACAAATCCCATTCATTCCTCGGCAATGGCTGCGAAATAAATCGGGCTGCTGTTGCAACCGATGGCAGAGCATGTTTCTGAAGGAACACAATTTCCCACAGCGAACTTTCTAAAGCGTTCGATTTCATGGGATCACGTTCGTCCATAATATATGGATCGCTGATTACTAGAATATAAATTAACACACATATCGTGCAGCAGACATATGTATGTATGTGAAAATGAAATACATAATTGGTAACATTTCTCAACGACATACCTTCCACCGCAGTCTGAGCACAGATCAAACGTTTAAGTCCAATATGACGCAATATAAGATTTCCTATAAAGTAGACAATAATTATGGCATCCTGCGGAGGCGCAATCAAACTAAGACGCGCCAAGCGCTTTACAAATGCAGCCACCAAGCCCTCCGGCAAATGTGTCGAACTAAGAAAGATATCAGCCAAATAGAAAAGTCGTGCTTTGAACTTTGTGTGAAAGATTTCGGGCTCAAACATCGAGTAGAGTTTCTCATAAATATTTGGATAAGTAATGTTGTGCTTTTGTATCAGCGTAAAAAGACCCTGCAAAGCTAGCAGACTAACAGCACCGCCTAAAATTACGTAAAAGCATTTAAAGAATCAGTTGGAAAATGAATATTCCTTAGTTACTATTCAAATCTTACCACAGTCCATCGAATCCATTAGGAAATCGGTCAACAAAATTGGCTTCTCCAAGTGCGGCAAAATGCGCTCAATGAGTACAATTAAAAGTTGTTTATGTACTGCTTCCTTCATGCCATCACTGCACATCAGAGCTGCGTCCCATACTTTATTTATATTCTTTCGTGTTACTGTGTATGCAAAGCTCTCTGGACGGGCAGGATGTAAGGAGCATAAACAATTTTGCGCCGCTTGTACTTCCTTCGACACCGATAAAGTGTTTATAAATTCCAAAAAGTTGCATGCAAACGTTCCATTAGCGAATGCAGCCTTGGTTATTAAAGTAGGCATGATTTTCCAACTCTGATAAACAATGTCCAAGTACTCGGCGAATTCTTTGAACCGCTGTATGACCGCGACTTGCGATCTGTTGGATGACACTAACTTTGTTAGTATATTGCGCAAGCGTTTCTTTGGGAAATAGTAGGCGTCTGTTCTTTCGAGAGGATATTTTCCCTCGGCTGCCATGAGTTTCATGCTCGTTACCAGAGCCTGCTCTGCCTCCCCCGGCTTTTCAGCGGTTTCAATAAAACTGAGAACAATGTCAAGCGTCTGCTCGTAGCGTGCCAGAAGCCACTCACGATATTTCGTTTCTGGACTATCATCTGAAATCGGTTTTATAATCCTCAAATAAATCTTCAAAATAAGTTACACAAACAGGAGCAGTTTTTTTCATCATCTTACCTTTCGGTTTGAGTGGAGTTATTTCAACGCTTAATTCGTGTCGCTTCAGTAGCTCCGTGAAGATCACCTCCACAGTTAGAAGAGCTGGGATAATACAGATTTTCTGCTGCTCACATTCCTGCAGAAGAAAATATGTGTGTTTAAACTTAACTGATTAAATAACTGGGTAGAACATACCTTAAGATGTGAAATTATGTCCACCAAGTTCTTTGCATACTTTCGTGAGTTAAGGAAATTGTTGGCCTTTGTCCTTAATTCTTTGGAAACCAATTTATTACCATTGGTTTGAACTTCAGCCATTATCACGCTAAACCAAAAGTTACTATCGCTAGTAAAATCAGGTTAAAAAAGACCTGCGTTGAAGGGATGAGGGTGGTTGGCCCTGTTGTACTTAAAAATCGTCAATCAAACACTTTTAATAAGTAATTTTAGTCCTTTCTTCAATGTGGACTGAAGGACTTTATAGCTTTGTACAATTAAATTAAGAAATATATTAAAAAATCAAATTCCATTGCAGCAATTGCAATGTTGTGCATTCTTAAATTAAAGGGAAAGAAACGTGAAATACTGACAACACACGTGAACCGAAAGTAGTGTTGAAAAGCTTAAAATATTATTGACTAGAATTTCTGTACAATTGCCATCGACTTGATTCGTTGATATCTGTTTCGTTCATTAGTTGCGTTTTTAATGAAGTATTCTTAATATTAACTATAATACTTAATAATAAACTATAATTCTTAATGTTATGCTAAATTGGACAGATTATGCAATGAGCCTGATGAAATTTTGATATATGAATTTTCAAAATAAGGAATACAAATTATAATTACTAGTCTGTAGAAAAACCATCATCATTGCCTGATATTTATATGTTGTACTATTTTAATAAAATATTTAATAAAAAATTATAAAAATTGGGAACATATAGGCACGGAGCTCCAATGTTGTTGTTGTAGTTTGTTGGCGCTCCGAATATCTATATCTGTTATTGTTTAAGAGATATCGGCGGTAATATTTTTAAAGGGCTATAACTCTGGCCCCAATGGAGTCCGGTATCAATTGTTGTTGTTGGAGTCAGTTCCAAAAGCTACATCAGCAACCGCCGCAACATTAAAATTGGAAATCAGTGCCTATCGCAAATATAAGCCAAAATTTGTTAGTCTTCCAATAATTTTATTCCTACGCCCATTCATATTACAAGACTTAACATCCCTGAATTTCTCTAGTCATGAGGCTCCTTTTAACTTGACACCCTTAACAGTTTTGACATTTGCAAATTTTCTTTTTCCCCATAGATAAACAAAGGTGGTAGAGTTTCTCAAGTCTAAAACAGAAGGTGCGACAGGGATTTTGTGCCCCCTGAAGATTTACAATATATTGTTTAGAAATATCTTTGAAAATAAATAAACATATTTTTCTGGAGTTACTAAAATTAATTTTTTTGCATGAATAGACACACGAATGTGCAATTACGACTAAAAATAAACTTAGACAACGAGTACATTTATTAAAAATATATTAAAATTAAATCTACAAGATTGAAACCAATCTAAAATTTGAAAGAATAATACATGTGTATTATCATTGTGACGAACGAGATGTTGAGATATATGTATATTGTGAGCATAAAAAGGCTTTAATTTACTATTTTTTTGACTTTCTGAAAAGGGCCCAGTAAATTCGGTATTGCATGCGTTAATGCAAAACACCGAAGCAGAGATGCACTAATTTCGCCTGGAGCTCGTGAAATTTCTGACAATGCACATGTATTGATGCCGAGTGTCGAGGTGAGTTTTCGCCTCTAGTATGGGTTTTCGGAAAAAGCCGCCGCCATTATACATTTTACCTTCGCTGATGTTGGACGCGTCTTACATTTTACATTGCGTGGTCCTGTGTGGATTAATTTAATTTGATAAAGTTATACAGATATCTTTTGTTATTTTGTGTTATATTGAACACAATCAAGAACAAATAAACAATTTCGGTAAGTCAAATGAATACATTTTTGTGTTGGATAACCGTGGCCTTGATCGAAGAAAGTATGTGCAAATACGCAATAACTGAGTCGAGTCCGCCATCTTTGTTCCAGTGAAAATTCTGTATATATGTATGGGATACTTGGGCTTTTTTCAATACATTTTCTTTTCTTTTAAACAGCATTTGTGCACATATCGCTTAGAACAGTCTCATAATTAAGCAACAACAGAATATGCCACGTTACCGTGAGTGGGATTTGGCCTGCAAAGTCTATGTCGGTAACCTTGGCTCTTCGGCGTCGAAATATGAAATTGAAAACGCATTCAGCAAATATGGTCCACTGCGGAACGTTTGGGTGGCACGAAATCCCCCAGGATTTGCGTTTGTTGAGTTCGAGGATAGACGCGACGCAGAAGATGCGACACGCGGCCTTGATGGAACGTGAGTTCGCACCACACCCAGTAGGTGATAACATGTATGTTAATTTATTCGTTTTATACAGACGCTGCTGTGGTACACGTATACGTGTAGAGATGTCTTCGGGTCGATCGCGACGAGATGATCGCCGTCGTGGAGGTGGTGGCGGTGGCGGTGCTGGTGGTCGTGATGGGGTCAGTAGTGCTGGCCGAGATGGAGTTAGCAGTGGTGGGGGCCGCGGTGGACGATACAGGTAAGCTGCTCTCCATTATTTAAGTTTTACAATTAAATTGCATATATATAAATTCAGTTTATTTTTACTTTTTTCCTACCTTGCTCCATTTTGTTCATCTTTAAAATTGTACAAGTGTTTTAAATACAGAGAGCAATCGTATACAATACTTAATAAAAATTTCAAAAGTTCTTACAATTTACGGTAAAATCCTGGGCAATACAATTTATATTTTTGATTAATATAAATAATTGATATCAAATATTTGTGATTTGAGTTTACAGCACTTTTACAATTACAATTACATATTGAATTTAAAGACTTGCAGAAATAACATTAAGTACCCAAACGTAAGCACATTTCGTTATTATGATTATTATGTAGAAATCACATAAATGCATCATAATACAGAAGTTATTGTTGCGTTGATAACAAGTGCGAGAACAGATAAGTATACTGTATAGTATTTTTAGGCAATTTGATCCCTTAAACTATCTGGTATTGAAGGCAGTGCGGACGTGTGTTTTCTTAAGTCAATTAGTATTTTAATTACTTTATGTCGCATTTGTAATAATAATTATATTTAAATCGACTATTATGGTAATCATTTTCAGGACAAATTCTACTACTTCTGCTACTAGTACTTCTACTACTACTACTACCTCCTCTTCCTCCAACAAAAACAACTACTTCAACAACAAGTACAACAACATCTTCACGTATCACATCTGCTCCTTCTCCACTTCCACCTCGAATAGCAACTCAAAGTTTAACGACTTCGATTCGTCCAACTTCAACAACAACAACAATTATCTAATATTTTATGAAACAAATGCGTTATTTAAGTACTTTGTCAAGAACAGCAACAACAACAACAAACACAAGTATCACCAAAATAATAGCACACGAATCATCATCACAACTACCACCAAAACCACCATTATTTCTACTAGAATCGCAACCAACAACACCACCACAACTACTACAACTACAAAAGACGCTTTTTTCCAATCAACCTTAATAATTGTTGTTGTTGTCTTGCTAAAAATTGCCATTGCTACTAAAAAAATGACATCTGCAACTGCTACAACCACTGTAACTATTGCAAAATATAAAAGTGCAACTAGTCCAAGTGTTTCGACAGCAGCAGCAGCCGCCAAAACAGCAACAAGTGCGACAATCGTAAATGCATATGGTTCCAGGGGATCGAGCTGTACTAGTACCACCACAAGCAACAAATTTGGTGCAATACATTCATCATTTGCTTCTTCCTCTTCACCTTCACGTATTATATCACCAAAAAAACCTACAACAACAACACCAGTACCATCAACTATAACAACAACAAGAACACTCAAACGACCAACATCAACTAAAACGACTGAAAGAATTTCAATTGTTCATAACAAAGCACCAATACAAAATAGTCGACGACTTTCATTCATACTTATAAAACTGGCCGAAAATGTCACAGTTAAAACTAAACCACCTTGAAGAAGTTTCCACAAAAGCTTTGTTTGGAAAACTGACATTCAATACATTTTACAAGTCTACATGAGGCTTCATTTTAACAAAGCTTTTTCGTAGCTTAAATACCCGGACAGTTTCTGTGAAGTTCTGAACTCTTGACTTGAATTTTTTCAAAATGACCATTTAAGTGGACATTTTTTCTACTAAAAAGTTTCCAGTTCTCATCAATTTGTTTACTTTTTATGTTTGCATATTGATTGTGATTGCGAAACATCGTACATCTTTGACTTGTAGTTACAAAAAACCGATGATTGTAGAATAAGACTCAGCTAAGAAATCTAGCGTATAAAGGAAGGAACTCATCATAAAACGTATGACGACAATATAGAGTTAAAATGAACCATTAAGTAATTGACCTTGAGAGTAATTGACTGACCTATTATTAACGACTGCAACATTTGAAATTATCAACACTTCAACAACGATAAAATCACCAACAATCATCAGAAAGTTGTTTGGCGTCTAGAAAACAAAAGGTATAGATAACACCGCGTCGCGCATTCTTCCTTTAGCCCGCTACAAATTAATTTCAACGCAACGCAATCGTCGTCATCGTCGTTTCTTCAGTTCAATTGCAACAAAACATCTATTCCGCAGTCGACACTGCAACTTTAATTCAACCAAGTCTTACTTCAGCTACAACACCCGAGATATAACTAACGGTAACTAGAAACGGTTCACAAATGTAAGATCTGAGTCCCGCCATAACATAGCAAAAATCTTAACGATCAAGCCTATCTCAAGTAAGATATTTGTTGTTAATTTGTTATCCTAATAATGAGCAAATGTAAGATTTGTAAACAATTTCTGCAGCGTAATTTTTATTAACTTAAATCTTAAGGATTTAATCTGTTTCTATTTTTTTTATGAAACTATTAACAATCACGCATTGAGCAGGTGGTGAACGAAACTACACCGTCGTCACGCTGTCAGCTCCGTCGTCGACTTTGCTTCACCTCTTGTTCGTGATGTTCTATAAACATCTGTAGATTATCCATCCTCCTCACATGTTTTGCCTCAATATATGTATGTGCCATCCTAACATTTATGCCCAACACATGCACAACCAAACATCAAACAAGTTGAAAACGAACTACAACCAAGAACAGCTCCACAAAATCCGTCAAATATATGATGCATCAGCATAACTATATCGCCACAACTAGCGCCAAACTGGGTTTAATTTCGGTCGGTCATCTCCTAGGTCATCATCCTCTTGCCAAAAAAAAAAAAACATGTCAACGTTACCTCGAACCAATCAATCAAGCCAACCAATCAGTTCAATGCCAAAATCAACCAACCAAAATCAGTCAATCAACCAACAAACTGCAATCATTGCCACTGCCACAACAATCAATCTGCAAGCATTCTACTTCAACTAATGTGTGGTTTGTTACAGTGAATAACGACTGAAATTTAAATGCTTTTAGTGTGTACACTACTATATTTAAATTTTATAATCATCGTTCCGCTTTCAGTAAAGTTTCGTTTCTGGAGAGGAGCAGAACAAAAAATTAATAATACAGCAAAGTTAAAAGGAGAAAACGCAATAGAGTGTTAGGTCGGGTTCGCATCGACAGATTATGTTTAAAACACGCAATCTTATGAGACCGAAATTCGAATTCGCGCGTTTTCTCGTGAATTTTTTAATCACGTACACGCGCTAGCCAACGCATGACTTAACCAACTTTTATCTATACTCGCGATGAAATTTCAATAAGCAAATTGTTGCAAGAATGAACCCACGAATTTCGCAGACTTTTGAACAAAAATTAACAAGTTCAGTTCGAGAAACAAAATACAAGTCGTGGCGGTATAAAAATATAATTCAAAAAGACAACATTTTGACAAGAATTGCTCAACAATTCTTATGGTACACCGAGTAAGTTGAAGCTCTATTTCGTTTTGGGCATCGTGAGACGATTTATCGACACAACGCAGATCAACACACGACCTAACGCTTTTCGCCTTTATTGTTACTAATTTTGAATTCAGGTTCAATGTCATTTGAATATTTCATTTAATTATTTGTTCCTCTACGGTAATAAAACTTTACGTTTGCGAGCTTGGAATTATATAAAGTAAACTATTTTTCGGCGTAGAGAAAAAATTGTATTTTTTAGAAAAATAATTTTTCGTTTGTTTCCAGTTTTATTTTTTATTTATGTAAAAATGAAATTTACAATATCCGCTACTCTCTGTAAAGTGATGTTTTTTATTAATCCGAATGTTTTCTCTTAAAATCTACTATTATTTACAGATCACGTTCCCCACGACGCACTTCGCGCAGTAGATCCCGAAGTTTCTCCCGTGACAGACGTAGCCGTTCAGATTCCCGAGATCGTCATTAAGCCTCCCTTTTCTTTGTAGAAATAATTATTTCCATTCAAACAACAAACAAAAAACATAAATAAGACAAATAACTTAATAATGAACCAAAATTATTATTATATTATATAATAATTTCTCTATCTTGAAATTATTGTCCTATTACTTGGTATTTTTAAACTTAAAAGACTTTCTTTCCTTAATTTCCTTTTTATCTGAACACAAGTAAAATATTTTTGAATATTTGAGGTTGCTATATAGTCGGAAATATTTTGTTGACACAATATGCATTATATTAAAGAACAACGTCAAGCAACGGCTGCTCTTCACCGCTCTATTTAAAGTTGACAATTTTGGGTAATTTTTTTCTGATCGAATAGTAGTGGTGATTACTTAAAAGAGCTGTCAGAATGCGAAATGCACACTTCAAAAAAAGAAACCTCAAGGTAAATTATAAAAACAATATTTCTTAATTTAACTGTGTAATCTAAACTTTGTACACAAGTTTTACTTCAATTTTATTTATACTTTATCGAGTAAAATTAAGATAATATAAATAAAGATTATTTAAAAAAAAATACGAGAATTTATTTGATACCAAGTCGATTGGCCAGTTAGGGGGAGCTGTTTAATTTCAATGGCGATTATTTTCGTGTGAAGTTTTTTGGAATTTTGTGTGGGAAATTAGACAGCTTGTAAACAGAAGCCTCTACTCAAAATTCCAACAAAGCCATCTACTATTTGGAATTATATTCTCGATTTGACTTTTTTTCCACCATTTTGTATAACATGCATTCTCTTGTTCTCTGAAGATTAATACAACTTTTGAGTAAATTTCTAGTTTCTGATAAGTACATATACAAAATAAAGATTTCATTCGGCTACAATGGGTTAGTAATCAAAAGTAAATTTTATGAATTTTATCTATTCTGTCGCGAATATATCTACTGTGATGTGCCAAGCCCCGAATTACTAACAGCTAGCTCATCGTTTATGGTTACTTCCCCTCCGGGCGAATATAAGCCTAAAGCCGAACGTTCTACTTGGCCGGATATGGCTCGATCATTGGTATCGTCATCCTCGTCGTCGTGACTGTCTGAATCGTCGCTGTCATCGTTAGCTAAAAGTTAAATAATAAAATTCAAGGTTTTCACAATCGTCTAAAACGCTCCACTAACCATCTTCATCGTCTGTCTCTGGTCCTGGCATAGTGAGAACCTTGCCCAATGGGTGAATATCAGACGCAGCATTTTTTAAAGAGTTGAGCTAAAAATAATCCACAGGAGCAGGTTAATAATTTGTTATATTTTAATTTGTACTGTCAAGCTCTTTACCCAGTTGCTATGTTCACGTTCGTATCGCAGCACGTCCGTCTCATCATTTGTGGGCATATCGACATCAAACCATATTCTATTAGCAATCGGTGGACGTAAAGATGGAAAGAATGGAACCATCGACATTCTAATGTAGCCGCAAAACTTTTCTTAATGTTTGTCTACAAAAACTTTATAAAAAATCATTTATATTCACAATCAAAGACTACAAGACTGGAAACTTCTCTCATTTTGTGAGTGAGCTCAAAATAAGCTCGTTCACGTACAGTGCGTGTGAATTTTATGATGAAATTGTTTCCTTGTTATAAGCTAAAACCGTCTATCAGAAGGCAATATAACTGAAAAGGTAAACCGTTTTGGTTTGTTACATCGCCGTTAGAAAATGATGTGGTGAGTAGGGTAGTAGTGGTAGGGATACCAACGACACAATTTTATTATTTGTTTGGTTTTTAAGTTGCAGGAAAACTACTTTTCAAAGTTACTCGTTTTTGTAATGTTTAGTTTTTCTTTTAATTAAATTGAAATGAGATAAAATGATGACGACAAAAATAAACTCACAATTCATTCATTTAAATTAAATAAAAAAAATAAATTCATCGTCTTTGTTCCAAGGTAATGGTAGTATTCAACAAACTGCTACGGTAGTGAGGGTCTGTGGCGTCACATTAAGGCATTTTAATGTGTGTAAACTTATGGCATCCGAAATATACTCGGAAAAAACAATTTCATGGGTATTTGGCGAAATTTATATTTGCCCGAAAGTGCACATCTGCCAATATGGACATACAGTCCGAATTTTTTAAATATGCTGGCGAATTGTATGATCCGTCAGCCCAAAAAAAAATCGATAGATTCCCAAGCCTCAGACGATGAAATTTTGTAAGTGTGAGACCACTAAAAACATCTGTCCTTTCCAGGGCAATCAATAATATAAACAAAGATATAAATTGCAACAGAAATGTGCTCTTTTGAGAGCAAAAAAAACGTTCTTTCCAGAGCGCCGCAAGCGAAAAATTGTTATGAAAAATCGCGCAATTTTTCACAATTTTTAATTTTCGACGAAACAAACAAACTTATCTACTGGTAAGTAATAGATTGTTTTATTTTGCCTTTTATACATTATTGATAGTTCACAATGGGTCTATCTGCCAGTGTTGCAATCTTTCAGTAAACGATTCCGGCTAATGCAGAGTTTATATTGGCCGATAGTTTAATCAGGTCATACACAAATCAGTATAATACATAAATTGGTTGTTAATTAATATTTTATTATTAATACCGAACGTTGCAAAAGATGCATACTGATTATTAATTTATTTTCTATTAATACCCACACGTCCTGATGAAAAAAGGTGCGATAGAAGCTAATTAATTTTGATATTAAGAAACTATGTAACTTAAGTATAAATTTTTCTTTGAAAAAAGTAATAAATTGGAGATAAAAGTACTGAAATTGAGATCTCCTTCTTTCATCTAAAGAGCCATCTGCCGCCTTCTATATTTATTTTCAATTAATACCCCAAATACTACAAATGAAATATGTGACCCGTGTATTAATAATTTATAAATGAGTAAAGCAATGGTTTATGCCTTCACTTCAAAAGCACTCGTCATTTTCACGTTTTGTGTGGTGGTGGTGACTTAAATAACATCTACTTTGCTTACTGACTATATACGATAGCTTGTTATAATTATACCCAAACCAATCCTGTGTTTGGAATTTTGATTAGAGGTTTCTGTTCAGATTCCGAGAAAGAGTAAAAAAATATGCAATATGTTCAAATGTAAAATTTATCTGTGCTGCCAATATTTCGTCATATTTTCTACTTGTATTGTCAAGTTGTCCATTTTATGCTTAGGCATTTTATGTCAGAAAATCATGTGTATATAAAAGTATATAACATTTGATTAAAAAAAGTACCAAATGCAATATTCTTTCGATTGAATGATGCATCGTCGTGTAATCATAAGAGCGTAAAGTGAAATGTTCGTCAGTCATCAGTCATTGTGTAGTACCCATAATTTTTTCTCCGATTGGATTGTGATATGCTCTTTAAACCATCAAAATACATTTGAAGTGAAGTTAGCTGCAATTGGTGAATGTAATTAGCAAAATTTCTTGCGGCGATTTCACTGCAAGTTGGTTTTCGTAGCGTCATAATTTGCGAAAGTGAGAAAATCAGTGGTTTATTTGTTAAAATAAAATTATAGTGCACAAACTTTTGATACGTTAAATTAGCAGTAATATTCACTTATTTTATATTCACTTTATTTGAAAGAAAACGCAACAAAGTGTTGTGTAATCTCCGAAAACTTTGTGACTACCGGAAAACTGCACCAAGAAACCGAAAACTTTTGGACTTCCAAATTTGTAGTAAAAGTTGTACCTATGCATGTATGTATAAGAAATAGAAATTCTCCGATTGTCTAGTGCGAAAAACGAGTCCTTGAAGCGGTTTCGACCGTTTTAGGAAAATTCTATTTCTTGCGAGACGTAGGTTTTAAGCCGCTAAAATTGTGGAAAAACAGGAGAAAACTCCGAAGCGGAAGAAGAAAGCTGCAGCCAATAAAATGTCTGCAGTTTATTCGCCGCAACCACCGCAGCAACAGCAGCCACCGGGGTCGGGTTTGCAGCAGCAGCCACAACAATCGCCGTCGATGCAGCAGCAGCAACAACAGTCCGTCGCTAACAATATCAGTGGCGGGGGTCATATCATGGGACCCGGCGGAGGTCCACCAGTCGGTTCTGGGGGGCCGGGTGGTCCAATGCAGCGCGGTCCACCGATGGTCGGTGGGGTTCCGCCGGGAAGTGGGGGAGGCATGATGGGAGGACCTGGCGGACCACCACCATCAAGCAATCGGGGAGGTGTTCCACCGCCACCCAGTCCAACGCATATTCAGAAAATACTGGAGGAAAACTGCGTTATTATCAAGACTATTCAGGACTTCCAAAATATGGACAAATGGCACGAATGCATGCATTTTCACAATACGCTGCATCGTAACCTAGTCTACTTGGCGCAGTTAGCGGATCCAACAATGAACATAGCCCAGATCTTGCCGGTATGAAGTTAATTCTTGATTATATTGAACCAAAATCTCAAAACACATTTCTTTGCCCTTCCTAGCCGCCACATGTGTTGCAGTCACAGGCGCAACAAGGGCCACCTCATGGCATAATGAGTGGTCCGCCTCCGCCGCAGGGTCCTCCAAATCCATCACAGATGGGCGTGCCTGGAGGAATGCCACCGCCGCACGGCGAGACCCCTGTAACGGGGCTACCAAATGCACCCACAGGCAGTCAGATGCCGTATGTAACTCAGCAGACACCGTCTTCTCATGCCAATATGCCGCTGAATGCTCAACAATCACAAGTGGGAACCGGACAGCCTCAGACACAGTCATCCAGTGGCTCGGGCAATCTACAGCAGCAGGGTCCAAACTTACCCTATCGAGGCGGCGTAAACAGCTCAGGGCCAGCGGGACAGCAGCAACAGCCACCAGTTGTAACTGGAGCTGGACCGAGTAAGTGTAAAGTACCATTTCAAATCCTTTTATATTGAAATTATCTTTAAATTTGACAAACTAATGGTTCACGTTTTTCCGATACAGATCAACAACGGCCCAGCAGTGGACCTGGTCCTGGTCCGCAACCAGGCCAACAGCAGCCACAGCCGCCCCAACAACAACCACCCCCACAGTCGCAGTATCGAGGAGGCTACCAACAACAAGCTCACTACCCTGGATATCCTCCGCAGTCTCAATCTTCCTATCAACCACAAGGTGGCTATCCGAGTCCTTATGGTCCACCGTCACAAGGTTATGGTCCACCACCACCGAGCAGTCAGAGCGGTTACCATCACGGCATGCCGCCCACATCCGCAGCTGGCGCTACAGCAGGTGGCGGTCCTCCAGGTCAGCACCCGTACTCGAACTCAAGCGCACAGCAAGTACCACCCGGCTCCTATCCACCACCGCCCGGCCAACAACAAGCGCCTGGTCAGCAGCCATCTTCAGCACAAATGTACGGGCCACCTGGAGGTAGCCAAGGTGTTCCACCGCCACCCTCTTCGCAGTACGGTCCTCCGCAACCACAAAACACCGGTGGTGCTCCTCCACCTCCCATGGGTTATGCCACTTATGGCGCTCCGCCACCAAACACTGGTGCGTATGGTCAAGCAGCTAACGCTCCGGGCGGTTATGGGGTTCCTCCACCTCCGACTGGAAGCTCCCAGTATCCACCACAATCGCCCTACCAACAAGCCGGTGGACCCAGTGGTTATCCCGGCCAGCCACCCCAACAGCCGCCATCACAGGGATCTACCCAGTCGACTGGACAGTCTGGAGGAGCAGGAGCTCCACCAAACGGACCTCCTCCAGGCAGCTCGTACAGTTCCACTCCCAGTCCTGGTCAAACACCACCTCCTAATCAACAAGTTCCGTCATCGAATCCGAATGGTCCCAATGCGCCGCCATCAAACATGCAAACCACGCCGCCATCTCCAGCGGGTGCACCCCCTACGCAACAAGCATCTGTGGCACCTCCGCCGCAGCAACAGCAGCAATATACAACAGCACAACAGGTGCCAGTATCAAGCGGACCGCCGCCACCACCACCCCCCCACGGTGGCCAGCAGCAAGCAACGTACTCTTCACCGCCCACAGCTGGCAGTCCCTATGGCGCTCCGCCTCCACCGCAGCAACAACAGCCAGGCGGACAGCCCACAGGTCCGCCAAATGCGGCAGCACCACCACCTCCTGCCAATGGCAGCAGTGGAGGTGGGCCTGTTCCTAATCAGTACCAGCCGCCGCCGGTTGCTCAAGGATATGGAGCAACACCGCCGCCGCCGCAATCGTACGGCCCACCACCACCCAGTGGATATGCCTACCATCAGCCGCAGGGATACGCAGCGATGCCACAGGGACAGTATCCAGTACCCTCTCAGGGCTACCAAGGCTATCGTCCGGCTGGCGGACAAATGCCACCACCAGGAGCGCCACAAGGACCACCTGGCGGGGCGTATGCTTA